>NDXB01003357.1:18460-118171 GCA_002631895.1 Agapornis roseicollis | reverse complement strand
GGGGGGGTGGTGGGGGGGGGTGGTGGTGGAAGGAGGGCGGGAGGGAGGGAGGTGTGGTGTGTATGTCTTTCCAGAGCAGGAACATTGTTGAAATCTTGGAAATTTCAATGGGCTGTAAATTTCTTCCTTTACTAATTTAAAAAAAAAAAACCAAAGCCAAAGGCCACTGTGGTTTTGCAGCTGTAGATGAATGAGTTTGTTCTACAGGTTCTGATCTAAACTGTTAACAAAGTATTGCTGAAAGTCTAGAAGATGTAGAAGAGCTATGATTAAGCAGGGAAGATGGTTCTCTACATAATAGGAAAAATATGTTGCTGTAGTTACCACTGTAAAATGCCTAAATTGACATCAGTTCTGCCCGGTTAGCTAGTAAACATATACATATAAATGAACAGTCTTCAAGCTTGATACCATGTAAGACAATGCTGGTTCATCATGTTCTAATAATGAAATAACTCCTAGGTATGTTACATAAAAACCATGTAAAATACCAGTTGCTAGGTTTTCAATTCATTGTTGGTTGTTATAAACAAATTCAAGCATTTAACCGACTTTGGATTTACTAAATTGAAAGAATGGAGTGTGATATAAAATTTCTAGTATACCTGTATCTCAGGAACACATGAGCATTTCCATATGAAGCAGTCTATATAATATTTAAACATAGATTTAAAACATTTTTAAAGATGTAAAACAAAAATACGTTATGCCCTCTATGCTTTTTCTGTATTGTCAGTGTGAATGCCAGATGTGGTCCTGGCAGCACAGACGCTACCTGTGTTTCTACTTCCCACAGACAGGAGACCTAAGAATCCCTGAGCATCATTTTCAGGTCCAGAGCTCCTTTCTCAAGCCCACTGCAATAAAGTAGCTGGATTTTGAAAGAGTAATGAAGTGGGAAATCCTAAAGTACCAAGTATGAGGAAGGACTTCACAGCAAGGTTGACTTTTCCTTCATGTCATGTGGGACTCCCCAGCTCAGACAGGTACAGCAGGGTCTCCAAATACTCTTGTAACTAAAATTCAGCTACTGTTTCAAATTAGCAGCCACTCCTGGGAAAGAGTGAGTGCATTAATTACAATGTATTAAAGAGTTTTCAGTAATAAACAGTGTCCTGTGTTGGGCTGTAAGAATTACTTTTCTCCTCAGTAGCTGGTGCAGGGCTGTGTTTTTGACTTTAGTCTGAGAACAATGCTGATAACACCGATGCTTTTTAGTTGTTGCTCAGGAATGTTTACTCTGATCAAGGACTTTTCAGTCTCATGCTCTGCCAGGGAGGAGGGGCACAGGAGACCGGGAGAAATCAGAGACAGGACACCTGACCCAAACTAGCCAAAGGGGTATTCCACACCACAGCACATCATGACCAGTGTATAAACTGGGGGTAGTTACCTGGAAGGCTCAGATCGCTGCTCAGGTCAGGATGGGTATCGGTGGGTGGTGAGAACTTGTATTGTGCATCACTTGTGTTTATTGTTTTTCTTTTGTTACATTCTCCTTTTAGTTTTATATTCTCTCCCCCTTGTTATTTTCCTTATCATTATTATTAGTGGTAGTAGTAGTGGTTTTGTATTGTACCTTGGTTACTGGACTGTTCTTACCTCAACCCCTGGGATTTATATTCCTTCAATTCTCCTCCCCATCCCTCTGGGAGGGGGGAGAAGAAAGGGAGGGCAGTGAGTGAGTGGCTGCATGGTTCTGAGTTACTGGCTCAACTTAAACCATGACAAACAGCTTCAAGGGAAAAGCCAGAAATCGGTGATGCAAGCAAACAAATGCTAATTACTATAGAATTCACTCTGGCAGACAATTTCACATGAAAATACTATGTTATACAGTAGTAATCATGCCAAAGATAGTTTCCTTGGTTATAATATTCATTGATACTACCTTGAAGGTAATTTGATATTGATATTACCTTGAAGGAACAGAAGTATTTTTGGCTATACAGGTGCCTACACAAAATAAAAGGTTCCTGACCTTGTTTTTTTTTTTTTCTTTTTTTTTAGGAATATGTATCTGTAATGAAAAGGAAACTTAGTCATAATTAATTATATCATCCTTCAGTGTTGATGTAAACCTGTGCTGAGGCTGAAGCAGGAAAGATTGTGTGCCATTTTCTCAGACATCAATACTTTGGGGGTTTTCCAAACCCCATGTATGAAAGCTGTATGATTATAATTTCTCTGGGTCCAGTTTCTTTTCTGTTTGTCATTCCAGATGGGTGACAAGTTTGCTAGAGAAGGGAGTTAATATTAAATGTGCCTTTTGCTAATGATATACTCCAGCTTCACACAAAATACATTCTCAGCATATATTCACCAGCCTACATAGGCTAATAAGAGGTGTCTGAGAAGGTCTCAAGTTCTTAAATTTATATTCAGGATTCAATAAAAAAAAAGAAGATTTTTTTTTATTTTTTTTTTGTCACAGATATTTCTATATATGAATATGTTTAATCACCATAGTGGATTTGCAGTGATCATTCTATCCTTAGCAGTTCCTAAATTAATTAAATAAGTGTTTCTGGTCTAAAAGCACAAAACTTCAAAGAGTATGTGAAAGGATGGACAGTTCATATAAAGGAGTTATTTTATTAGACTATAGAGCTTTTTGCTTTCAGATAGTATCTCTAATATGTCACTTGAACTAAAGGGACAGTTTCACTCTTTAATGAAAGCCCGTTGAACTTTGACACCAGGGACATCACTGTAGGTAGGCTTTCTCCTTGGAATGACATCACTGGTAAAAATAAAAAGATAATCTGAATATATCTGCATTTCACTAGAGCATTGTGGGTACTCTAGAGAGCAAATACCTGATAATCAGGAATTGGCAAGAGCAATCCAAAGTATATCAGGGTGTTGTTGGTAATACCTGCTCTGTTGGAAGCACAAGGTACTACCTACTGAATCTGTATTGGGAGTTAATTCCCAGAGGCAGTCTGGGGCTAGAATCCACAGTAGAAAGATTCACAGTTGTTGGAAAGAAATTAGCTGTGGCATTGACCCCTGTTGTTTGTTTGGAGTAATCCAAGTCAAATTCAGAGCCAGGTGAAGATTATGAAGATAAATATAGTCAGAATTTTTGAAACTTTGAAGAAACAATTTAGTCTAATTTTTGTCAAATTTTCATTAGAGGTCCAGGTCAGTTGCTCAGAATTGATTCATCCAGCATTAAATGGGAGCCTTGTAGATACTGCCATTTCTATAATACAGAGAAAATGCCTGCAGCTACTTAAAAGGGTTTGGAAAAGCTAGATAGAGGGCTGGGCTTACGCACTATCAAAGCAACATTAAAAGTGCATTGTAGACTTTTCTCCTTTGTGCAAGAACAAAAGCACACACTGAGGTCAAGGGATTCTTTTGTAGCTCTGCTGTAGCCCAGCGCTCAATTCCATTAAAGTTCTTGATAATCATCTGCTTTATAGCAGGCTTTATCATTATTATTTCTACTTCCCAAGAACAACCTTGCTGAAGGTTTTTGCAGTTTAATTTAAGGCAGTCTGGTCAGAAAAGGGAAGATCTGTCTTTTAAGCCATTTTTTGGAATTTGGCTTCTTTAGAGAACATTTGGTTGAATCCCTTAACTGCCTAATGTTCCAGAAAGAAAGCATTGTTGGTATTTTATAATGTTGCATTGTGTTTTAAAGTCCACCCAGTTAAACTGTATATGCAGCAAAGTGACCAAATTACATTTTCAGTAGAAACTAAGGATGTCCTTCATACCAAGTTTTATAGATAAGTTGCCAATACACCAATAGCAAACAAAGTATCTATAGATCTGGGTGGGTTTGACTTACGTCATGACTTATGAAATGTCCGCATTAAAATTTATTTGCATTGAGATATCAATAATAAAGATCATATCCTTATCTGTGTATTCTGATATTGTTTTAGTAACCACACTACGAAGCTGTATATGATGGCTTGGCTTCACAAGTGAAGATTTGGGAAGGGCTTTACTCACTAGTAGGGAACATGAGCTGGAAAACTGTATATATGATAAATAAGAAACACACTACATAAGCAGACTTTTCTATTAGGAGAAGGGCTGCATTCTTTTAAGTAGTTCAGGTAATTTGTTGGTCTCTGTCTCCTCTTTTCATTCAAATTCTTCTATATGGTTTTACCCATTTACTGCTGAGATATTTTCTCACCTTTGCTGTCATATTTCTTCACCTACATCATTTAAAAGCAGTGGTCACTCTTTACTGCTTTTGAGGTGCCCCAGTATTGCTCATTATCTGACTCCCCAAAAATCTGGACCACAATACAGAGCCTGCATTTTTTTTTTTTTCCTGTATTGATTCTGATTCTGAATCTGATGAACACTGGAACTGAAGAAGTATGTTCAAAATCTGNCTCATTATCTGACTCCCCAAAAATCTGGACCAAAATACAGAGCCTGCTTTTTTTTTTTTTTTCCTGTATTGATTCTGATTCTGAATCTGATGAACACTGGAACTGAAGAAGTATGTTCAAAATCTGTTTCTGAATGTGCCGTTTAATTTGCCTATTCATAATGCTTAATTATGTAAGTTATCTACTGGCCTATTCCAAAGCCTGGTATAAACCACAGCAGTTCACCTGCTTAATAATCATAGAATCATAAAATCATAGAGTGGTTTGGGTTGGAAGGGACCTTAAAGATCATCTGTTTCCAACCCCCTTGTCATGGGCAGGAACACCTTCCACTAGACCAGGTTTCTCAAAGCCCATTATAACTTAGCCTTAGAACATTAGGCTCAGTTAGAATTAAACTTGTCTAGGGATGTGAAAGATAACAGGGAGAGATTCTATAATTACATTGCGAATAAAAGACAGACCAGGGACAACGTGGGCCCTCTCTGGAAGCTATCGGGAGAACCGGCTACCCTGGATTTTGAGAAGGCTGAGGTTCTGAATGACTTCTTTGCTTCAGTCTTCATTGGCAAATGCTCTGACCACACCACCCAAGTCTTGGAAGGCAGACGCAGGGACGGTGAGAATGAAGACCTTGGGCCCACTGTAGGAGAGGATCTGGTTCGAGACCATCTTAAGAACCTGAACATGCACAAGTCCCTGGGACCTGATGGAATCCATCCATGGATCCTGAAGGAGCTGGTGAGTGAAGTTGCTAAGCCACTGTCCATCGTATTTGAAAAATCATGGCAGTCAGGTGAAGTTCCCGATGACTGGGAAAAGAGGAAATACAACCCCCATTTTCAAGAAGGGGAAAATGGATGACCCGGGGAATTACAGACCACTCAGTCTCACCTCTGTGCCTGGCAAAATCTTGGAGCAGATTCTCCTGGAAGGCATCCTGAAGCATGAAAAACAACAAGGTGCTTGGTGGCAGTCAGCATGGCTTCACTAAGGGGAAATCCTGCCTGACCAATTTGGTGGCCTTTGGTGGATAAAGAACTGGCTGGACAGCTGCACGCAAAGAGTTGTGGTCAATGGCTCCCATATGAAGATAGGCTGAGAAAGTTGGGGAGCCTGGAGAAGAGAAGGCTGCATGGAGAAGAGAAGGCTGGAGAAAAGAAGGCTGCAGGGAGACCTCATAGCAGCTTTCCAGTATCTGAAGGGGGCCTGTAGGGATGCTGCGGAGGGACTCTTCATTAGGGGTTGTAGGAGCAGGACAAGGGGTAATGGGTTCAAACTTAAACAGGGGAGGTTAAGATTGGATATAAGGAAGAAATTCTTTCCTGTTAGGGTGGTGAGGCACTGGAATGGGTTGCCCAGGGAAGTTGTGAATGCTCCTTCCCTGGCAGTGTTCAAGTCTAGGTTAGACAGAGCCTTGGGTGGCATGGTTTAGTGTGAGGTGTTCCTGCTTATGGCAGGGGGTTGGAACTAGATGATCTTAAGGTCCTTTCCACCCCTAACTATTCTATGGTTTTCAGCAACAGCTTCTTTGGGCAGCCTGTTCCAGTGTCTCACCACCCTCATAAATACACTTGCACCAAGCTTCCAGTAAGACAAAAAATACTTTTGCTAATCAAAAGACTTGGATTTATCCACCATCATGTAAAATACTAGAACTTCAGGTGTTTTTAGTGGAGTACTAAGTAAACAGCTATTGAATTCATGTTTTCTCTTTGTCAGGAAATGGGAAGGAAACAAGCCTGATTAATGTGGTAAATACATTGTCTGACATGCATCATCTAAAAGCATGCCCATTAAGCCTGACATATTTGAGCAAATACATTTACATTAAAGAACCCTCAAAAGCTGGAGACAGATTACATGAGGTCTGTAATGAATTACTGAGATAAATGTAACAGAATAAGTGACAGAGGAAAAACTTAACAAAATGATCTGTGCGTTCAGTAAAGTGAGGTGATGCACATCACTGTGGAGAAGAGAAAATATAATCCAGATGTTGTTTAAATGTCAGGCAATTCCTTGGATGCCTCTAATGCATTTAATGAAGAGCAATATTCATCTGATAAAATGTATTTTGACCACAAAAGTAATCCTCTTTTGTCATGAAGTCTCAGTTCCTGACAAAACAACTTATCACTGTCACTGCTGATTCTTTTCATCAGGCCATTGATAGAAGTCGAGAAGAACCATTTAGCATCATCTTATCACTGATATACCAGTTGAATCATTCAATTACACATGATCAAATAAAGGAAAAATGTTTGGCGTATCTTCCCCATCACCACCCGGTAGAGCTGTGGAATACGTAGAAGTCTCTACATATGAGGTTGCTTTCTGTAAAAGCCATCGAACAAAACCAGTTACCACCAAATCTGTTTCCAGCCTGAGTCTGTTCTTATTTTGAATCTGCAAGCTCAAAAATGTTATGTTTTGATGCAAACTGTATAAGGTATTCTATTTTTCATTAATGTTCTCTACATGAGTAGCGGTACAAGTATGCATGCAATTTGTACATCAGTACAAAGCCATTTTCTAAAGCCCTTCGTGCATGTGGAACCTGACAGGTAAGTGCTAAATCTGTAGACTCTGTTGCTTTAGTGTATGTGTGATTCCTGGGCTGGAGCTTTGAAATAGGGCTTAAGTGTAGCAGGCAACTTAACATGCTCACTTGCTATATGTAACTAGCTTGGATGTTAATCCAATGGACTAGGTTCCCAATTGCTAAAACAATGATGAATTAATAAATACTAAAATAACGTGCTTGATTCTAGCAACATCGGGATCCAAACTTCATTAAAAAACCCAAACAAAAACACACATGTGCACACACACACACAAAAAAAAAAAATGCCCATACCAAACAAACAAAGATGCCTCAAACCCTAGTGCCACAAGGAATTTGAAAGATATGGGATTTCTTATCTATCATGGTCTCACTGTCCTCAGAATACTTCGGATAGGAGGCATGGGTGAAAGCGCACAAACAAAACTGAACTTGGCTGGGTAAAAAGCAGTTAAATTTTTACTTTACGTTCCTCAAAGTTTATGCCATTTCATGCTTCCATCTAATGTCCAAAAGCAGTTACATTTCAATGTAATTATCAAGCACTGTTCTTTCTTTTTTCTGATCTTCATTTTCTGATCCTTCAATACTGTTGAAATTACCTGTGTCTGTTATTAACTTACTTTTCTGAACCAGAGTAGCTAAAATGAGATATCACTGAGGGAAATCTTGTTTAATAATCAGTAGGCATTGCAAAACCGACAGTCTTGTGTGTAGACAGTCTTTTGTGTAGAAATATACCCCTAGAAGCACATAGGTTGGAGGTCATCTTACTCAGGGACTTCATCTGTTGGGTTTTGAATATCTTCAAAGATACTGTTCTAAATTTGTCCATGACCAATGCACCATTTCTTTGTGAGGCTTTACACAACACTTAGCATTCCTGTGTTCTTATGCCCTAATATTCATGTTACTGGAGATTTGTTGTGGTCATTCTGTTGAGTGACCTTCCAGGATGGTGTGGAGCAGCATTCAGTAGTTACCATCCCAGGACTTGCTCATCAGTACAGTTCACACTGGTGCAAACAGCTAATTAAATATCCTCTCCTTCTACTATGTTGCTCTGCATCTTTTCAGTGGAATTTTATTAATGTGTATTTTCTGTATGGGTCAGAAGGTGAACAGGCTACTCTGCATAATGGAGAGAGCTGTGAGAAAAGCAGTATTATGTGGCCTTGGGCCACTAGAAATGGGGTGAGCTGTATCTTCAGTACTGTGTTCTTGACTGTCATTTAGCATTTGGGTATTTATGGAGGGAATAATTTTGAAATTATGATCTAAAGGAGCCTGTAATAGTAGTGTGAAACTTTCTGTGTAATTTTCAAGCTATTGCTTACATTCCATGATGATGATGGAGATCCTTGCCAATGTGAATAATAAGAAACTAACATCTATTAGTGTCTTCCAATTTATGTCAGCTTACCTTCTTCACAGTCTGGCAAAGACAAATCATTTCTTTGTACTTTAAAAGATAGTACACATAGCACCTGTCTAATTGCCAATTCTTCTGCAGCACTGCCGCAGCCTACTGTCTAGCTTGTCTTCCTTATGTGAGGAGAATTAATATTTTGGCTCAACACCTCCTTATTAGCCACAATGATTTGCTGTTAATTTCCTTCTTTATCATTACATTTATTCACCCAGAAATACCAAATTTTATCAGTAGAACAAGTGTGGCTTCTCATACATTATATATAGGATACAGTCTAATTATTATTCAAGATACTGAGAATCTGCTGGTCTCAATCAGGCTTAAATGTCAATTAAACAGGATTTTTGGGTTCTTCAGTTCTTAAGTTAATGCTTCTATGTTGATTTACACTACTTTACAGTCTAGCCCAATCTATATTAGTTCGTATCACTCAAGACTGTGGCTGATTATCGCACTTATCACAGGGTAGTACATGCCAGTATTCTCTGTAGCAGTATTAAGTCCTTCTGTTTGAAACTTTTCTACTTTACATATTTTTTGCTTCTGGCTGAGACCATCTGTAGATGTGTGTATGTAGCTTCAGTCATGCATTTCCTATTAACTCTAATTCATATACCTGAAGTAAAACTGAGCAAAATGAAATGTGTTGAATTATTTTAAACATTTGTTTCAACTGTGTTCACATGGACTTTGTAGAATTTTTATGAAAAATACATTTTTGCATGAATTATCAATTATATTTGAGCTGTACTAGCATCTGCCTTTCCAAATTCTCACTCTAATGATAGTATGCCTTTTCCTAATTTTGCTCTTGTCTTTGCCAGTTTCTAATTGAGTTTAAGGATCTTTGATTCATATCTTCAGTCAAAGACCTGAATTGTTGACATTTGATTGTGCAGTTAAACATGATAGCAGATCATAGAAAAACAGGTTTGTCAAAAAAAGCAATCACTACAGTAGAGAAATAATACCTATAGAATTCATGCATATTTTTATTACTAGGTGAACCTGAGAATTTCTCAGTGTTTAGACAATCCACTATTACAAAAAGAAAAAGAAATCAAATATATTTATAATGAGTAATTTTCCTACTTCCTGCCTTTAACATGCAAAGAGGTCCAGTATATTGTTCCAGAATGGACATTCTAGCATTTTTTGTAGCACCATGTAACATTGCTTTTGGTGGGTTTGTTTTGTTTTGGTTTGTTTTTTTTTTTTTTTCCTTGCAAAAAATAGACTTCCTGAGTAAAATCTCTGTTAATTCTTCTTTCTTTAAAATTGTGATGGTTTCTTATCAAATCCTTCNTTTTTTTTTTTGCTCCTTTTAAAATTTCTTTTGGTGGGTTTTTTTTTTTTTGGTTTTTTTTTTTTTTTTTTTCCTTGCAAAAAATAGACTTCCTGAGTAAAATCTCTGTTAATTCTTCTTTCTTTAAAATTGTGATGGTTTCTTATCAAATCCTTCTTGCATGTGGTTAGTTTCACAGTGATTCAGCTGGTTTGGAGGAGTTGAATGTGAGTACCAAAATGAAAAGATTAGAGTTCACCTAAAAGTTTCTCAAAGGTCTCTGTGCTCACTCTGTTAATGAGTTTTCACTTCATTAATTAAGAAATAAAATCAGTCTGTTTCAGGTGTGCATGTATATTTGTAACTATTTATTGGTAGTGACCTTAAGTAAAGCCATCTGCAGGGCAGAACTAAAAATAAATTATTTAAAGCCTCATTTAATATTCATTTGGCTTTAATTTTATACTAATAAACAAAAACCAGTGATGTTACTAAAATAAACATAGCATGTTCTTCAGTGCATTTGCAAGACCCTGAACTTCCTATGCACTTTACTAATTGGTGTGTGTTTACCAGAGACAGCATTTATGCTTAAAGCACTATTCCTAGTCCTGTCTGCTGGAAATAGAAAATAGTATCTCAATGTGAGTGAAACCAAACTCCAGTTTATAAGAGAGTTGTTTAAGAGCAGGTAAATCAGCGGTTCCATCCTGTTATCCTTCAGTGCTTCAAACACACTAATCTGTGAACAGAAACCCTGAATGGAACAACCAGATTCTAGCACCAAATGCTCCCTTGGGCACTGTGTGCAGCCTGTGTATCTGAGATACTAAGCATAGAATCATAGAATAGCTGGGGTTGGAAAGGACCTTAAGATCATCTAGTTCCAACCCCCCTGCCACAAGCAGGGACACCTCACACAAAACCATGCCAACCAAGGCTTCGTCCAACCTGGGATGATCTCTTCTCTTTCGTTTTGTGGTGTAATGCAGTTATTCACAAACCAAAGTTAAACCAGCTACCTCTAATAATATTAGCAAAACCAACAACACTTCTTACAAGTATTTTGCAGCTTGCTATTCATTCCTGAGCAGCCTCCAAGGAAGCTCAAGTATTTCTCTACACAAACATTATTCATTCAAGTGATTGCAGATTGGTTAAATACTGGTTGCCAGACTCCTGGTTTCTTTATCCCTATGCTATCACTGTGTAATGGGGAGGTGTGATTAGCTTTGTATTTTAATACGAACTGAGGCATAAAGAGAGAAAGAGATAGGCCTGTGGTTATATGGAAAAGGCATGGTTGAGGCAGCCCTTAGCTGGCACCTGGGTAAATAGTAAGCCATCTTTCTTCTGTTTTGCTACTTACAGGTACAATTTCTCTAAGTTGGTATAATGCCTTTTCTGTTAGAGTATAACAAATGAAGGGAAGCATCAACCCATGCTTTGAATGAGCAATTCCCAGTAAGATATTCCTTAGACAGTGTGCAATTGTTGGCTCTCAACTTTTATATTCCAGGCTTCTAGGGAAACAGAAGGTTATTTGCAGTGAAAAGGCCTGGAAAAGCCACATTTCTGCATTGCGACAGACCTGTTGCTTCCCTTGGATTCACACCTTGCATCAGATGTGAAGACTTTCTTTCTTCTCAGCTATTACTCATCTGTAGGGATTTCTTAAAGATAGCTGCAGATCTGTAAGGCTGATTGGCAAGTGCAGGGGTAAAACCAAAGGAGAACATAGAGCCAAAAAAGAGGGATAGCTCCCCAAAGGATTTCTATGCTGGCCTCATTGACAGCCAGGCTGCAGCTTGACTGCATTTGGTTACCTTTTACATAGAGCTTAAGGTTGCTCTTCACATGACCTTTAAGTCTCAGCATTTCTTTTCCAGTAGGACTTAAATTTTATCTATTTCTAATATCCCGTCCCTGAGAACAGTGAGTAGATTTTTAAAAAGTGTAACAGTGTAATATGGAGAGATCAGTCCGGAAGTCATCAGTTGTGGGACTTCTCTAACTGGAAACTGCGCATAGACTTTAATAGACACTGAGAGATGTGAAGTAGAAAATTCTAAAAATTATCGAAGTTCTTTTTCCAGCTCATTTAAAGTTTTGTTCTTTGTAACAACCCTGTTCCAAGTAGCTGGCCACCATTCTTTCCAAGCATGCAAAGAAGGAACCTAAATTCCTGGAGGGGGGTAATGGGAAGCACTTACTGCAAGAAAAAAAAGTCACAGATAACTGCCAAATTGGAGTGCAAGATTGTTAGTGCTCACTAATAATTAAAACTAATGTTTTCACTTACTAATAGAATTGTATTTTAAAGTGGGACTGGAATTAAAATGAAGTAGCAGTTATCTGTTTCAACTCAGAAGATACATTTTAAAGATGGGATTTTGGTCATGTAAGACTATGAAGACAACTGTCAATTTGTTGGACAAATGACATTGATGTTGATTGGTTTTGCAAAAAGAAAAAAGCCAGACAAGGAAGAAGCAATAGAAAGAACTCTGAGTCAGTTGGTAGAGTCTGCATTTAGTGTGTTGGTTATTATTATTGTTATTATAAATAAGATTAAATTCTAATCGAAGATTGATGCAGCCGTGAAGTTCACTTGTAGATCCATCATTTGGAAATACACTGCACAGTCCTCTTCCCATTTACTCTTCCTTAGTATCCATTTGAAATAATTCCATTTTGCCAGTATCAGAGTAGCATTTTGGAGTATCAGAGCTGTGAAAATTTGTGTCTTTTCTAGTTGTACCTAGGAATAATAGCCTTCAGGGGTTTTTAATTTTGCATACTGGTTGCACTTCAGATCTAGATAGAAAAAATAATGCATTCATCTTTGGCTAATTTGTTCAAATAATGGTATAAACCCAGAAGGAATAATCTACTTAAAATTGACACTGATGTGGCAGAAATACAGTCAATTTTTTGTGGTTGCTTTAGCATTGCAGATGAAGAGAAGGATGTGCAAATAAAGAGATCTGGTTTGCCATCTGTAGTTTAAGTTCTTCCTGCCAATGCCACATGTAGCTTAAAGATGTTTATTAAATGATAATGCAACTTTGCAGAGACCTATTTACATTTGAAATATTATTCTGAAAAAAAGAAGAAAAATTCATAATAATATGGCGTGCTTCAAAATACCAGAAAAATTATACTGCCTTTATGTTTCAGAAGAAAACAGCTACATGTTCTCTGGCTCCCTGTGTCAGCTTAGTAGATTGTCTTGAACTTTTTAATGCAAAGAGAGGTAATCTGTTAGAATTTGTGTATTCTGTTACCAGTGGGAATTATGCCCTTTCATCTTCAGTATCCTAGATATTTGCTGAAGAAAGCCCATTCAGTGTTACGTATTTCTCAAATCCTTCTTTCAAGGCTTGAGTCTGTACTTCTGAAAACAGCTTGCTGGAAATTTCCCAGTGAAACTGTTCTTGATACAGAACTATTTTTGACTATTATTTTTTCCTGAAAATGTCTGTTTTCTGTAGAAAATTCTGGTAGCTACTAAGGGTTTCAGCTGAAATTTGTGTCAATCATGTGCAGTTTTGTAGGCCAAAACTTGAAAATTTATGTGAGGAAGATCTCAAACCAGCTGTAGTGGTAAGCACAGGGGAGAGTTACACATTTTTCATGAGATGGGATGCTTCTTTGAAAAAAATATGTCCCTATGCTACTGGCATTTTACATAGAAAGCTTGATGTATGTTTTTGACCTAAAATATAGTTGTCCTTTTTGTTGCTGTTTATTTTTAACATTAAGATAGATTTGCCATCAAAGTAACATAAACACTTATGTAACTTTTCCGTGTCCAAATAGAAACTGTTAGTGTCAGTCATTTGAAAATATAGATAATGTCTGCTTGTAGTAACTGCATCTGGTATCCACCAGTAGTTTTCATTAATAATATTGCGGTTCTACCTGATGGGGAATGAGTGAGGTTATTGGGCAGATTCTGGAAACCCTGAAACTCCTCAAGGAGCACTGAGAGGTGTCTGCTTTTTGTCAGTCATGATAGAGAGGCAGACTTTACTTTCAACATAGTAGGGGCTATATTTGTTTCCTTTCAGGACCTATGGGTCCTTCCCTGTGTGCTAACACCCAGAAATATCTCCTCTTACAATGTTTAATTCAAAGTGAAAGAATTGCCTGACCATTTTGGATGGCATTGTGTATGCACATAAGACAATATACCTACTTAATAGAATTGTTGTTTGATGACTGATTTTGTAGCTTTGTGGGTAAAACTTTGGATCTTGTCGTTTCTGTAAAGATTTATGGATGATTTAAGCATCATAATAAAAATCACATATTGTTTTAACTAGATGATCAACATAACTGTGATTGAACATGTAAACTTCTTTAAAGTATAGCAGTCCCTATATAAAGAAAGACATGGTATGTGATTTGTGAGTAAACTAAGCATCTGTGAAACACTTTCTAAGATACAACATTATAAGACTTTATTAGAATGTGAGTGTTTACTTTACATGAGGAAATATTTTGAAACACTCTCCAGTTATTCAGTTAAAAGTTCATTTACAATAACAAGTGGCATTATATCCCCCTTAGTAAACCCATCTTTTCACATTGTTAAAGAAACGTGCATCAGTATCACTGTTTAAAAGCTATGTCATCACATTATGGCTTTTACTATATAAAATTCATTAAATCTCTTGGATATGTGCTAGTATTAGTACTCAGCAGAGGTTTTCAGAAGTTCAACGTCATAAAGACTAACATGTACATAATCTAAAAGTGGGACACATTTTGCTCCATTGCTTATTTTGAGTAATACCCTATTTTGCAACCATCAGTGTAGAACTTAGACTGAGGAAGGCTGAACCCATGTTTCTTGAGTTGTACTTGAAGCAATTCCCTTCATAGTAGCTGACCTGTGGGCTTTTTTTCTCAAAAAAGTTGATTTTTCTTTCATAAGCATTGTACAGAAAGAGGAACAGAGAAGAGTGCTGTATGACAACATAAAACAGCATGGTACTAGCTCAGACTGAGAACGTGCAGAATGACCAATACCAGTGCCTCTGAAAAAAACACAAAAGCAAGGTCAGCAGTCAGCTTTCCGGGGTATTCTCTCCCAGTCTCCAAAGATTTGTACCAAAAGTAGTTTCTGAGCTAGAGGCGGTTTGTTTCTGGTAGCTTTGTGGCAAATGTTTCAGAAGAAATAAAAATTGAAAAATAATTAGGTTTAACAATCTGTTGCTGGCATGCAAGGTACATTTTTAAATGATCTATGCTCAGGAGAATGCCCTGAAAGACTTTAAAGAATTCTGTGTTGTCAGTGGCCTCAGTTTACTTCTAACTGTAGCATTGCATGTCAGAGGAGGATGTAAAAAAAAACACAGAAGGAGATGCTATGGTAATTTTTGCCAGTGATCTCATTTTTAGAATTTCTTATACCTACCAGCCTGTGTGTACATCACTTTTCTGTGCTCCTCTTGTCCATGCCCTCAGAATGGTGTACAATTTTCAAAGATCCTTTTTATTTGCTCTAGTTTGGGTGGTGTCTCCATATTGAAGAGGTCTTTATATGGTTTACTGATACCAGAAAACTCTGGTAAAATACCAGGGATACTGGAATGTGTCAGTGTCCAACTGTTCAAATTACCATTGTGTCCAGATGATGCAGGACATGAACTGCTTGATTATCTTGCCTGTGAAAAATGTTAAAACTTTTGAGAACTAGGGAGTTCAACAGACTTTTAGAAAACTCTGTGTAGTGTTAACTCATTTTGTTTAGTGGCTGAGAAGCTCCTCAACATTAAAGGACTTCCTCAGATTGTCCCTAAAGCTCTTACAACACCCTGTCACCAGAAGTTTCTTGTGCAGTCAGGAGTTTCTTGATCTGTAAGAAATTTCTCTAAATTCTTCCTTATTTCTGCTTTCAGTTTTGAGAAATGCTTCTCTACTGTAGGATTTGTAGGATCTTTGTTTTCTGCCCAAACTCAAATCCACAGGGCAGAAGGGAAAGAAGGGGTTATTTCAGTATTTCAGATTTTTTATTCTAGTCAATTGCTCAGTGAAATGGCAGATTACGTGTCTATCTATGTCCACTATAAAAACTAATACCATTGTTGAGCTGCTTTCTTCCCTGGCAGGGAAAGTGGGGACAAAAACCCCTGAATGAGGCAGTGAATTTGGCCTGTGTGCCAGGAAAAATTTGCAAGCAAAAGCGATGAATCCCATATGTAACTCTTTTCTGATCTTAATGTTTTGCATAATCATTTTTCATGTATTGAGTAGCACTGTCACAGCATCAGAGATTTAACTTTTACATATTTTCATTATGTAGTCTTGTGCAGCTCTTGCTGATAACAGTCATTTGAAGTGTCAGTGCACCTGATGGAATCAGATGGGCCGTGAACTGTTGGGTTTGAAAGCTGTCACTGAGATGTATAACTATATTTTTATTTTGCAGTTGCTTCATGAAAGTTTAAAAACAACACAAAATAATGTATATTCATTAATTCAGTAATACAGATTGTTCCAAGATTGGTTTTTTATCTGTATAATATAGCTTTAGGGGGAATTATTTACTTCCGTTAGTGAAAATTAGCATCAGTAAAGCACTGCCTGGATTTAAACTAGATTTTTGAGGATTACTCAACACAGTTGAGTCACAGCATCTTTCAGAAATGTCTTGTGTCACAGTGGGAGCTGCTGAGCTTTGAGCATGCCCTTTTGTGCTTGTTCAGAATTTAAAATTAGTGACCTGTTTCAAACATCTTTTTTCCATGTGGTGCATTTACTTTAGCATGGGTAAAGTCTCTATGAAGGAAGACTGTAATCGGTTAAAAGTCTTTTTCCTTTCAATTAAAGTACAACATTGCTAGTCTGCTCCTTCATCACTCTCCCAGCTGCTGGGAACATCATGAGACTATTTTCTTGCAAGTATGACCCTCAGTATTTATTTATCTTGATTTTATTGTGTTGCTTCTATGGACAATTCCTAGGCATATGCAGGGTAACAGTGGGTAAGACAAATTCTTATGTCATTTTAAGAAGCAGGACCTTAGAAGATAAAATAGGATTTATCTTCCAGTTATCCCTGAGCAAAAGATGTAACTTTGCTGTTTGGTATACGTTTTGAATCTACTTAATTTTCTTGTAACAATGAAGAGAGAGTGAGTTTTTAGTTTATTAGAAAGGAAATAACACTACAAAATCATTCAGATTCCCTGTGGAACTGAGTTGCAAAATCAGATCCAGTGGTAACTGTGTGGGTAGTGGAGGGGAGACTCTGGATTTTTATTTTCAGGGTGCTCTTTTCTGTGGTGCTTCCAGTTTACTCCATGTCTCTGTTGAAGAGCTCTGCCTCTCCAACATAACTAGTGCTGCACTAGTCTTTCCTCTGATCAAGAGGCAACTAATGGAAGTCCTTTCTCATTCTCTATTTTCCTTTATTTACTGTTACTGATGGTCATTGGCTGAAGCATTACCTGTGTATGAGTTAACATACTGCTTAAGCTTGGTTATCTACAGAATAAATGGCATGGTCAGACACCTAGCATTTTAACTTACTTTTCTGCACTCTGTTATATCCTGAGAGGAACAGTTCACTATTCAAAAACAGAACAAATATATCTTGAGGGATGAATAACTAGAGTAAGGGTTCAGTGGATGGGATACCTCCGTTTGATGCAGCAGAACCAAATTTAAATTCTCTGCTTTTTCACATTTTCTGGATAACCTTCAGCAACTTCTAAAACAGTTATGGCACATCAGGCAGAAAATGTGATGGAAAACGTAATTCCTAGCTAGCCATGGCTTCCAACCTCATTTCCTCTTACCTGTGGAAAGAATTGGAATGCAGTAATTGTGTGAAGGAAATCAGAGTCACTTGTTGCCCTTTTACAAGATGGCTAGTTTGTTTTGCTGTTGCAAATGTCCTTAGTATGACTTCAAATTTTTCTTTTATCCTGAGTGAGGAGAATAAGGTAATGATGACCATGTGAATATAGACTGCTTCTCTTTTGACAAGAGCCGGAAGATTTTTTAAATAGGGATTTAATTTATCTTTAATTTGCCATCAAATAGGACCCATTAAGATATTAATGGAAAATGACCACATTAATGTTCTTATTTCAAAAACAAATAGGCAAAACCTGTAGAGGAGAAATATTTCTGAATTTCTGAGAGTATTAGAAACACTGCAGGGGAAAAAAATAATGAAATTTATTTGACAGAGGACAGCTAACTACAACAGACTTAAACAACAAATAGGCATATCATAAAAATATCATAAAAAAATCAATACTCAGGGACACAGAAGATAGAGATGGAAAAGATATATTGGGTCATATTCTGCATCTCCTGCTAGAGTGTAATTGTTCACTGCAATATATCTTTTATCTAGTGTAGCCTTAAATTGCTTAAACCAAAGGAAATTCCTCTACTTCCTTTGGGAGTGTCCGCTACAGACTGAAGATCTCACTGTCAAGGGATGTTTCCAGACATTTAACTTAAATTATGCTCATTTTCCAGCCGTTAGTGCTGAAGTTCCCTCCTTGGTGCTTTTACCTCTCAGAAGGACTTCGCCATCATAGTCTCTTTTATATTGTTTGCTAATTATGCAAACAAAAGGCAAGTCTCTGGAAATCAATAGATAATGACGGGGCAGAGTGGTGCTCTTAGATCCGAGTTGCTAGAATAGCAATGTGCACATATCTACACTTTTATCTTTCTCTGTTCCATGGTTAGTAGAGCACCTTTCCAGTAGGATGAATGAGCTGGAGGGCTATGGATGACCATACTGCTTCCAAACCAAGTATGTAATATACCCCTGTCTGGCATTGTGTTAGGAAGTGTACCCTTAACCCAAATGGGATATGCAAAACCAAAGCATAACAAGTCATGGCTGTTGCTATCTAAGTTTTTCAGGACACTTTGAGAGACAGGTATCTCAGGTAGATCTTGATTTTGTGTAAGAATAAATGGTACATTTTGATAAACACCTTCTTGTAAGAGAAATAATTAAGCAGAGGTATGAAGAGGTCAAGCTTTTGCAGAGTGTGGGTTTATGTAGGAAAAAATATGTTACATTACTCAATGCCTCACGCTGGTATTCTCCAGACTTTCTGTGGGCCTTCAAAGTAAATAATTTAAAAATTCCAGCCGTAATAACTTTCTAAAATATGCCCTTCTTATTCATTATCACACCATAACTCTGAACCAGGACGATTTCAGTATTTTGGCATCTGTTGGTTTAACACAAACAACAGGCAATGGCATACTCACAAAATGAAAAATGTTTTTTCATTGTTTCCTTGAAACCTTCTCTTGAAAATGCATTTTTTTTCCATAGACCCCTTCACTATCTTTAAATACTGGTGACACCTTTAGCTCCACTCTGTCACACAATTTTCCTGTATCTTAGAGTCTTGCTGCCAGATGAGGACGCTGGACAGCGGGATTGGAACTTTCCCCCTCCCTGACTCAGGGAACCGATCTACAGGGCGATATGTTTCTAAGCAAGATTCAACTTTGCAAATGGAAGTCCTTGCACAGTCTGAGCAAGTTCTTCTTTCAACTCCTTCAGTAAAAGCCAAAACTCTTGAGCGAGAAGTGCCTTCAACAGCTAAGAGCCAGGAGTCTGTGGAAAGCATAATTAGTCACTCAACATCTGATCCAGCCATGACTGCCAAAGGTATACGACCTTTTCAAAGTCGCCTTCCGAAACCAGCTTCCTCAGGTAAAATGTCAATTGCACTGAAAATCACATTATTTCTGCCCTGATGTCTGTTTTGATTAGCAGAAGTCCTATAATAATGACAATTGATAACAGAAATGTTAAATGCAGAGCAGAAGATGTTCTTTTTATGAATGCATAAGGTTAAGAAGTTTGTGACCTGAACTGTATAGAAATTTTGTTACACAATGCTTATCAGAGAAAGAAAAATGTGCTAAGTACTTAAATCCTTTTGTCAAGAAACAGTACTTGAAGAAAAAACATATGCCAGCCTTGAAATTTGGCTTCAGAAAGAATGCAGATGATCAGCAATATTCAGGATCAGACTTAGCAGCAAAGTACAAAGCATAGTCATGTTGTGACATAGAAAAGATGCATTAATAGAGACTTGCTTTTGAAACCAGACTTGGTCTAAAAACTCACTTGGCCTCAATGCTAAAAAATATATAGTCTGGACCTCAAATAAGACTCTCATTAGTTTACTACATTATACAAATACATTTCTATAGACAAACATAAAATACCTTACTTTCACTGAGCAGCTGCATGCAAACTTTATATTTAAACATAAAACAAAAGCCGACAAAGAAATAAAAGGTATCCAGGTAAGCACCAACAAATAACTCGGTATTAATTATAGTAAATGGTTCCACTGAAATCTGCATTTTTTCATAAACACAAACTGACCATTTATGTATGTTTTTAAAGGGTTTTGAATTATTGACATTTATGTCAATAATGATAGAAAGCATTACATGTAGTGTTTATAACAAGGAATTTTTCATAGTCAGCATGATAGATATGTTAGAAAAAGCAGTAAAAGTAATTGGTTTAATGGGGTAGAGTATTTTTTTATCTTGATCCAGTGCAATATCGTGTATTTATTGGGGTTATGGTTGTTAGCACTTTGTCAGTGTATTTACTGCTTCTATAAAAGTTGTGAGTATTTAACTTGCATGAATCTGCCTCACTCTAAGAGAGTTTCCATGTAATTAGCATATAAGCTTAAATATCAAGTTTAAGCTTAGTTTAAGGCCATCAAATATGTATTCTGCTAATGAGCTGGTGTATATTGAGCCTAGGAGGAAAAAAAATTTCTTTTATGTGTTCACAAAATGCATAACAGAAGAATTCTAATTAAACATCTTAGAACTTAGTTGATTTAGCAATATTCCTAGTGTGTTATTGTAATGGTATAATAGACTGCGAACATGCATCATATGCTTCATTGCAGACTTCCCTACTTGTTTCAAATAAAATCTAAATAAAGTATATTTTAATGCTTAGTATTTTTAAATGTACTATTAATTAATGGTACAGCTAAGACAGATTCAGAAGTGAAATCTTAGTTATAGATTATATGCTACATGCTTCAATAGCCACATGTGTGACCTCAATTCAGCAGTGTGCTATAGAGTCCATGATTAAACACTGTCATTATAACAAATTGAACAGAAACTGCAAGCGTTGAATTGCTTCTTAAGAAATCAGTAGCAGTAAGATTGTTCTGATCTCAATGCTAATATTCACTGCACCAACCTTGTAAGGTTTGTATCTTAATTAAATTGTCATGAAAAGATGTTGAAAAAAAGTAGTATACATCAGATGGTGGGGTCAGCTCATTCTTTACTAGAATATTTTCATTCGATTATTCTCTCCCTCACTTTCTCATCCAAATTACAATTACCACTTTGTTTCATATGCACCATATATCTTCTCTGATGTTCCGATTTTGCACAGTGCAAATATAGCAAATAAAAAGGCTAGCTTTCTGCTAGAAAGGTACTTCTAGTTATAATTGTGGTAAAAGACTGTTCTCTCTCTGAGAACGTAAAATAGCAAAGCAGATCCTACAATGCCTAGAAGTACTTATTGAAAGTTATTTCTTATTTGAAAGAGTATATATTTTAAAACTAATAGAGGGATTTAAATTCATGCTTTCCTCTTCTCTTGGTAATAGGAAGAGGTTTTGGATCAAATTCTACCATTGTACCTGTTAGAATTATTCCAGTATGTTAGTAAGTTGTTCTTTGGAGTAGTAAAATATTATTAGACATAATGACTTGCCCTCAGTTTTTACTGAATTATAATTGAAACACTGTCAGGAAGATGCTGATGAGACCTACAATTTAGTTAATGCCTCTCTTAATTCAGGAATAATTAATCTTGCAAAGCAAAGGGAACAAGAACCAAGTTCTATGACCTCTGCCTCATTAAAGCATTCTGAAGAAACTGTGGAAAATAGAAAAGTTCTTCCAGAGTGGACCACCAAGAAAACTACTAAAACAAAGGTATAAGTTAAGAAGTGTCATTTATTTAATGAGATATGTATTGTGCTGTAAAGAAGCAGAAATGGTGAATGGTTTAATATAGTGGGAAGAGTAACTAGCAATCATAACAGCTACATTTACTTTCTTGCCCTTCATTTGCAATCCATTATTTATTAATAATAATAATACAGCTCCTAAGGGTACTTTGCCATCATGGTTTACAAACATGTTTTAATGAAAATCCTCACAGGCATTTTATAGACAAAGAAGTGGAGACCTTTTCTCCCATTTTTCTCTTCAAGAAACTTGATTTCATTTGTTTTCTTTCCATGGGATTCATATTGCACTTTTTTTCTCGATGTCAAGGTTTCCTTGTCTGTATGGCCATGTATATGAGTGTTTGAGCAGATGTGCTGTGACAGTACTGTGAACAGGAAAATTCTTACATGTTTCTGTATGGTTTTGGTTAAGCCCTGCAATGATCTCTCTGTCCTTCAATCCTGTCACAAAAATTGCAGGAAGACTAAACAGGCAAATACCTGTGTGAAAGCTACTTCTGATGCTTGTCAAGTTATTCATATTCAGGAACCCCAGGCTGTCAAGCTCCATGAGAACTATAGGGTCAGCAGATTAGAAAAGAGAGAAAAACTTTTGCCAAGAAAGTGGATGTTAAGCAAGGAAACTGTCAGACTGCTAGCTAATAAGTCTTACATGACAAGAGACTAAAAATATTTTGTTGCAGAGCTTTTTTGCATGTCTGTTTTATCCATGTATTTACCAACTGGGAGCCCTGTTTTTCTTTCCTGAGGCAGTCTATGCCAAGGATGCACAGAACCTCTGGGCCAATCAAAATGGGGTGCTTTTCCCACTCATTCCAAGTCAGGCTCATGTCAGACTCCAATACAATTGGCTGTTAGGATCCCCCTGTGACTTTAGAAATACAGAAGTGGGTTCTGCCCTTTATAGCTTAATGGCATTAGGGTACACTGTGAACCTATCTACTACAGCCTTATATCCCTGTGGGTCTGATGTGCCTATATTTATATGACTCATTCTCAGGATATTTAGAACAGAAATGGAGAGATGAAATTACTTGTATGTCATTGAGAAACTAGTGATGAATACTCTGTAGTGCAGTAGTATTGGCCTCCAAATAACAACCACATCAGTGTGGTCTTCACCATGAACCAGTCGTGAATGATCACTTCTAGTCCCAAAACCATCTTAACACAAAACATGTGTTACTGCTAATTAGTCTGCCTGAGAGTGAGGTCAGTGTGCATATAGCTGTGTCTAAATGGCTTCAGGACTACAGCTAGGTAAATGTTAGGCACAAGGGGTGTGAAATTACTGGTATAGAAGGCATGAATTTTGTCTACTGGCCCTCCTAATTGCTAACAGCAAACCATTTGTTGTGTGATAATTTTGCATGTTACAAATACACTCTATTAAACATATTTGAGAAGTTTAAAATTGAACTTGCTGGGTGAAATTATCTGAGGATGTTGGTAGATCTGAAAACAATGTTACAGTGAAAAAAATGGTAAAATATGGGCTGTTTCTGCCAAACTAACTGAGGAGACTTACCAGGACAAGAATGTGTTACTTGCCCCATGTCAGATTGATAATTACTTACTTGAAGGAGAAGTGGTTAGTTAAATGGCTATTGCAGACATTTTTCCAGTTGAAATATCCATGTATACTGCATGATGAATATAAAATGTTCCACTCTTAATACCATCTTCAGCATCATTTTTATATATATGCATCATCTAAATAATTGCAATACCCTTATTTATACAGGACAGAGCTCTCAGAGTGTGCACTTACTCTGCAAGCAGCAGTGACACTGAACTGGAGCCAGAGTATGAAACAAGTTATTTTAGAACTGCAGAGGAGACTTTTGTAAAGTTAACAAAGAACAACAAACAAGGTAATTGAAAATCTGTACATAAAAATGTGTATCATCTCCATTCTGACTCAGCAGCAGATAGTGTCCTCTATTGAACTTTCTGTCTAGTTTTCACTTTCTACCCCCGGATCTTACTTCAGTCTAATTTTTCATTAGCTTTTTATTACTTTTTGCTTTTTACTGTGTACATATCTTTTTTCCTTTCTTCCACAGTTTTTGCTAGCAGGGGGTTATTTGTACGTTTTTATGCATAAATCCCTGCAGTGTAAGTAAAAAGAAGTCTTATGTTACATTATTACAAAATATAAAAGGTGACTAGAAAGATAACTTACTTTTTTTTTTCTTTTTAATTCTATTAGCTAGTTGAAATAAAGCAGTGATCAAGGCCATGGTTTTCCAGTCTCTGTATCAAAGTGCCAAAGTGAAGTGTCTCCCGTTGTCCTCCATATAAATATTGCCATTTTCAAGTATCAAACCTTTTTGCAAGAATTGATGGCAATTTGAAATTTACTGTATACCAGTAGATAAAAACACATTAAGTGAAGTTCTTGAGATAATAGTTTTGTGTGCTTAATAACCCAAGAAATTGCTGTCGTCTTGACCACTGGCTTGCTGTGCTGCAAGCTTCCTTTCAAGGCAGATGTGAGCTGTCTGAGAGGGGGAGGAGAGTAGAGCTGGTATCCTTGCCTATGCTGCCGATGGCTTCCCTGCAGGAGATTATTTCTGGCAAGTGCAAAGGCCAGTGCGGGGTCTTACCACCACTGAAGCCCTCACAGCTTAAGCTGATTCATAGGAGTGGTGCTGAACCCACTGCACAGCAGTGAGCTTAACCTAGCAGACATTAGCACCTATAGTAGACACCACAGTGAAGATTGTATTAAAAATGCCATGGATGGCTGGATACTGTTGACAAACACACTGTGCTGTTTAGTGTCTGCTGGGAGGTGAATTTAAAACATTTGGCTTTTTCAGAGCTAATTCATTTTTTGTGTTTCCACCAGAGAGAGAGCAGAGTAGGAAGCCAGGACATTTATTTACATTACATTTTGTTACATTACTCCTATAACTTTCTATGTTTAATCTGTATGAAATGTTGCAAAACATTTAAGTCAGCCCATAAACACTTCCTTTTACAGGTTTTCACATCATGTTCTAATACAAGAAAGATGTGTTTTGTTAAACAGATAAACAGGCACTTTTTTTTGTATTGATCACAATTTGCAAAAGAAGGGGTTTATAGTGTGTAAGCAGTTGCATTAAAGGTGGCAGATTCCAAGTTTAATGATTCCTAAGGATGACTTGAAGTCACAATTTTACATAGAAAATCATTAATTTTGCATGTATGCCTAATATTTTGGGCTAGTAACAATTAAAAATCATAATTCTAATTAAGACAAATAGAAATTTATAAAGCATTGTTGCAAAAGTATTTCTGCTGTGGTCATTCCTTATGGTCAGGATTTCTGTTCTATGCTTTATAAATGCAGTTCTCACATCATATTAAGAACAATACTTTATTCTGTGTTTAAAGATCTTAGCTTCCTTACAACTCAGAATATCTATGTGGGGCTGAGGCATAGGCTGCAGCAAACCAATTCATAAAGAATATTTTTATATGTATAGATAATTTTATTTATTAGATGAGTCCCCAAAATATTCATGACATTTCATTGGTTGAACAATTATAATGTTGGAGTGATTTTAATTTTCCATTTATGAGCAGGGAACAGAAAGACTGAAAGACCTAGTGTCTGATGCAAAGGCTATTAAAAGTGAATGATAAGACCTTCATTAATTTAGTGAGCTTTGGATGAGAGTACCAGTACATTGCCCAATGTTACAGAGAAGGTCAGTAGAATAGCAGGGAGTAAACAAAATATTCCAGGTTCTTCTGTTTCAACCATGAAAATGTTTGCTTCAAATTTCATGAAGGTTTTATCCTGATGCAGTTCTGTTGGAGGCACTGGAGGCAGAGGTTCTTCTAATGCTGTAAGTTACAAGTAGAGTTTAAGTTTGTGTAACCAGAAGTGTGAGGAAAGAAACTAATGATCATGTAAGCCTCTGTCTCCTGTGCATTTTCATGAAGCTGCAGAAAATTTCTTTGGTTTTGTTTTGATCTTCTGAATAGGTTTTCAACCTTGGACTTTGAAAACTGAGGTTTTGGTCCTAATATTCATGTATTACAGTAGGATCTGTAACAGGGTAGGACCTGTTTTTTACCTTACCGGTGTATTTTTTATACTGTTGTATTCATTAGCTAAAAATGTAGTAAAAAGGATAGAATTATCAAATATAGTAATACTGAAAGTCATGCTAAAGAAACTTAGCACATCTGCCATGTAAGACTATTAAGTGAGGAGAACAAAAACTTATTACAAATAAATAAGTGTAATGATCTCCCCGAATTAACTGTCCCTTCTATAATTAAAAAAGAAAGAGAATTAATTCTGGCTGTTTCATGCCATCTCTTTCACATTGAATATTAGACATGAACAGTCCTATTTATGTGTATGGATTTGAGAGTCAAGAGCCAGTATTTAAATGCTGTTATTACATTGAATCCCAGATACCTTAAAACATTTTAAATACATTTTAAAACTGTAACATTGTATTATAATGTATATAGACTGCAGTTCAACAATTAAATATGCCATAATAGTACTATTTTTAACATCTCTTCCAGCTGAGCAGAAAAAACAAAGTCAGCGAAAGTCATTGCTGGGGAACCCAATGTCAATCTTGGATTTATACCAACACAGTCTCTGTGGCCATTTTGGAGAGGATGGACCTGAACAATTAACACACTACAGTTTAATTGAGCAGCTGAGTGGAGCTTCCAGTAAAGACAGCAAGGGCAAGGAGAGCCCAAGCGTGAGTTACTATGATTTTTATATTACTTATCCTTTTCTTAATGATTTTTTTATCTGTTTGTTGTTTTTTCCTCAGTGTGTTGATTGATAACAAAAAAACAGTGTGACCTGCAGAAGAGTAAAGATGTAAATATTTTTAGAACTGTGTTACATTCTGATGTTCAACTGTCATAGAATCAGACTTCCAAAATTGACAAGTAGAGACAGGCTAGCACTAGCAATCTACCATTAGAGAGTTTAAATAAAAGGATAGCAAGAAAACAGGGAATTTATCTTTGAAGACTGCTCCTTCATGTAGTTAGATAATCTGTATAGCAGAACATGTAGTAAATCATCTAAACATCTAAAGTAGTATCCTGAAAATTCAAATTAAATCATGCTATGGAAGTCTTCTGGTCTCTTTTGAAATAACTTGGTGTTAGCACTGGAACTCCTGATTTGAGGGCTTTAAATGTTACTTTGAAGACCAGTTCTGATCTGATTGGTGGCTCTTGATGCTTACTTCATGTGAATCCACTTACTATTTCTGTCTGTAAAAACATTGAACCTGACATCATGCAGTATCAACAACCCTGAATGGCAACTTCTCAACCTGCTCTTTTCCTCCTCTTTTCTCATGCCTTCTCCTCTCATCCTAACACTTTCTGACTTATTTTCTTGTATGCTCTAACAAGCCAATTTGTTTGAAAATGGAGCTATCCAGCCATGATCCAGTTTAAGCATTTTGCCTCTATGTTCAATCTTTTCCCCCACCTCTTCTTTTTACACAGAAGCTCTTTTGTTTCTGTGTAGCACTCAGCACATTTGGGGTATGTTACATTATAAACAATGGTGGTAGCAGAAAATGATGAATGAGCTGCTGCTTT
The DNA here is from genome assembly GCA_002631895.1 of Agapornis roseicollis. Taxonomy (NCBI): domain Eukaryota; kingdom Metazoa; phylum Chordata; class Aves; order Psittaciformes; family Psittacidae; genus Agapornis; species Agapornis roseicollis. The sequence continues at coordinate 90,897 of NDXB01003357.1, read as the reverse complement.
TGTAGCATACTGGTGTAGTTCATAAGTGAAAAAGAATATTTATCTCTTCACAAATACCAGTTTACAGCTTCATAAAATCACTGTGCATTGTAACTTCAGAGGTGATTAACCATAGTTAGAGGATTTCAAGAATCTGGGCCAAATATGCAGAAAGAGTATGTGGAACAAACTGGCAATGCCCAGTTTGCTCCAACTCTGCTGTCATTAAAGCCCAGCTTAACTGAATATAAATTGACAACAAATTTCAAAAGAAAAATTCTGAAACTTATCTGCCTCATTTCCTGATCAACCAAATTTCACTAGTACCCAGAATATGATGCAATTGGAACATATTTGGGTCATATTAGAAAGAGCAATTTTTAAAGAATCTGGCTTCATAGCTAGGAAGAAGAGAATTTAAAAAAGAAAAAAAAGGAAGGTAGCAGAAGAGTATTAAAAAGGATAGATGAAGGAAAATGCTTTGAAGATGCACTTAATTCCTCACCTTGAACATCTAGAAATTCACAGCTTAATTATGCAGATGAGATTAATTATATATGTATGTATGTATTTATATAAAAATATATAAAAATCAGTTCTGCCTTCTGAAGGCTTTTATGATTAACAGAGCAGTTAAGATCTGGTTCCACTACAGAGAAGTGGTTCAGAGCTGCATCTATTTTTAATTAACTCTTCTCGTGCAATCTTTGCATACGACATCTCTGCAATGTGCCCAATCAGCATCAAAACTTAAGCAAAACTCAAACAAAACTCATTAAAGTAGCCTTAGGATCCTTGTAAAAATCCACCATTAAACTAGAAGGCAACAGGTAGAACTCAGCAATAGCATTTTTCATGCACTGTGTTGGAGGGCTTTTGAGATTACTCCTTGAGGATATGAAATAGCTCTCAAAACAGCATTGCCTCTCGGTGAACAGTGAAAGCTCAGTAAAGCACTAGAGATTTGCCCATTAGTATTAAACTTTTCAGAATGACAAATGAGAGCCAGTAACCATGAAAAACAGGTTGTCCTAAACTTCTTATTTGAACTAGCACAGCAAATTTTTCTAAGCTGTAATTTGTCCAACCCAAGAAGATCCACAGTCTGTTTAAATTAGAACTGTGTGATCTGGAACATTACACCAAAGACTGAGGCACTCATGGCCAAGAATTAAAAGAAAAAACAAAACAAAAAGAAAACCCAGCATAAATTGGAGGGGAGGGGACATGAAGCTTTCATGCAGATTATTTGGCATTTTGAAAAAGGAAATGCTCCGTGCTTTGAATTTCATTCCCAAATAGTGTGTGAAGCCTTTAAAAGAAAAAAGAATTGTTGTGATGGACAGAATGAGGATCTTACGCTGCTTGTCAAAAGAGCTGGCTACTGTATCAGTTCCTCACCTCAACTAAATTGGACTGTACAGCACTGACTGGGTGCTCTAATGAGACATTCTGGTGGGAAGCTCTGTTAACCCACTTACTGTCTTAAGAATTGTCTCCTCACTGAACATATTCACCAGCATTGCTCCAAAGTGTATACACAACTTTTATCAGCAAAGAAGTATTGCATGGGAGGAGTTTCAGAAAGGAGACAAACAGTGGGCAATTGCTGTGATAAAGGGACACTGCATAGGCAGTTAGAGGAATCAAAAAAGGCTTTTACACATTGAAAAGAGAAATATTTATTGTTCCAGTTTCTTATCTACCAAGTCATAGAAAGCATCCTGGTTAAATTCATTTGGCACTAAGACCAATTTTATTTTGCATTAATTTTGATGTGGGAAATTTATTCTGAAATAATGTCATCATTTCACTGCAGAATTTTAGACAAAAAAAAGTACAATTTCAGAGACAGGAATAAAATGCATTGAATGCTGGGATTAAAACGTTCACTTAAATAAAGAGACATGGTGTATTTGCCTCATGTAAGATTTTCAAAACAAGAAACAGTAACTTTTATGTGTATCGAATTAATTTTAATTGAACAGTATGTTCCCTGGTTTAGTAAAACATACTTAGCACCTTATCCAAAGTCCACTGCAGTCAGCCCACGGTGGACACCTGTCCAGTGCAACTTCAGTGAGGCCTGCATTAAACAGCTGTTCCTCTTGCTTGCAGTAGTGGTTGTCCTTGAGCAGTTTGCTGACATCATGATTGCTACCATATTTTTGCAAGGCAGAAATTCTGTCACATTTCAATGAGCTTATGGTTTAGACTTTAAAAGCTCAGTGGTTTATTTTTTCCTTGTAAGAATTCAGAAAACAAGATAAATTTCCTTTTCCCAGGCCCATTGTTTATGAGCAATGAGAACTAATATAAGACTTCTTGTCATCTTCTTTATTCCCTAGGAGAAGTAACTGAGATGGTCAAAGATCTTATTACTTAATCATCCTTATGATCCCAAAGCATCATGAAAAATATATTTTCTTCTCTATTCTTAACCAGCCACCACATAATTATTTTTTGTAATACAACCCTTCTTGCTTTCCTTTGTCCCTATGTATTACTCAATTTGTGTCACCATCAAGGCTTGCTTGTATTTCAAGGCATGACTTGAGCACTTTAAAGAAAAGACCCTTTGTGGAAGAGGCTGGTGCCCATCACAGGTATCTAAATCCTCTTGTTTTCCCTCAGTTATGATAACATACATAATAAATGTGACATTTCTGGCACAGCTACAATGTTAACTGCATCAGCAATTTAACCAGGAGGCTGATATAACGAAAGAGGTTGTATGTGAAATATGAAGTTACAGTCTTATTCAGCACAGCAGAGTTTGTATGTGCTGTAGAGATGATTCATGAAGGAGATCAAATGCTCAAATCACCTTGTCTTGCGATTCAAGTATACATTAGAACTCACTGGCAAATACAGGAAAAGGAAGAATTAGGGAAGTTTCTGCTGGTTTGGCTGCACTTAGAAATGGGACTGATATGGCAGCATTCCCAGATAAACTCAAGGTATTTTACAGCTGAGTAAGCTGATTGGGAGTTAATGCTATATGATTGACTCATTTTGCTCACAAGGCTTCTAATGCATTGTATTAACAGAAGGAAATATCCACAAAAGGACTAGAAGCAAGAATGTTTGGTAATTGCATAACACTTGCCATCCTCAAGGACCCCAGAGCAGTCAGCTGATTGTAGAGAGGATGTTCCAGCATTCCTGAATTGCAGCAATAATTGAAACAGCCTAGACACCTCTGTAGGCTACACTAAACAAGAATAAGGGGAAAACAAAAGGCAGGCATGAGCTGCTTCTGTGCCTCATTCTGTGTCTCATCTCTCACAGAGATCAGTATGTCTTGAGCTAGGGTATGAATTAGCAGCCCACTGGGCACATTCAGCTATTTAGGCAGATGTTGCAAAATGTGCCAGCAAAGTTTATGCGCCTGATTCGGGTTCTCTGAGTCACTTTCTGAAGGTGCCTTGCTCGCGCTGAAAGAGAGAAGCTCTCAGAGTCCTAAATAAAGCCCTCTTAAAAGACACTCTTAGGCTCTTAAAAATAGAGCCCCTCTTAAAAGACACTCTCCATATTTAAATGTCTGTAGTTCCAGGGAGACAGAGGACTTTTTTAACATTCTCAGATATGTTGAAGGAGGGATTCCACTTACCACATATGAAAAACCCTTAAGAGAATGAGTTTAGTCCAGCTAACAGTTGGAAGAGCTGCATCCTAAGAGTTCAAAGTGGGAAGGTGTATTGGCCTATGGAACTAATTGCTTCGTTGCCTTGACCAGCAAAAGGGAGCCTATGCAGCTAGCTTGTACTGAGTACCAAACTTTCAACTCACAAGTTAGAAAGATGAACATTTCCCCAACTTTCCTCTTTGGGGAACTAGTAAAAAGTAGGTGTTGTAGCTACCATTTGTGTTGTAGAGAGTGAAACTGCACCTCAGTATGCCCTCAAGTGAGCACTGAATAATTACCTTGCTTATACTTTCATAATAATGAGAGTTCCTGCAGCTGGGGCAGCACTGGGTATCAGGCTAGTTGCTTGGTCTCAGGATCTCAGTTTCGCTGTCTGTAAACTTGAGACAGCAATACCTATCTCATGTTACAACCAGAAAGAAAACAGTAAGTGCTCTAGATGACCTAGATCTTAGCTTGTCTTGTACAATGTGTGTGTTACTGCAAATGCAGAATTTGAAGCAGCTCCTACAAAATATTATACTAGAAAGTAATAGAAGATACAAGGTGTCCCTTGTCAATAATAGAAAGTTCCTAGATGGGCTGGATCAAATCCAGGAATTAGTTGATTGTGGGTTTCTATGTAATTCAGTCTTCTGTGTATCAAGCACAGAAGACCTCACCCTCTCTTTGCTATTTGCCTTGCCTTGCTTAAGAGAGAGGAAGGTGATGAGTTGAGGAGGGAATCAGTTTTATTTCCTTTCCCAGCCTTGATGAATGCAAGATATTAAGGAAGATACTGCCATTGTACAACTTGTAGATGGGGAATAAGCCTGCAGACACATTCACCTGTTTTCTTGTGTTTTAAGATCAATGCTTTTCTTCTGTGTAAGAAATTGACACATCAAATTATTGCATATGTTTGTGGAAGTGGTCTATTAATGTAAACATCAGCTGATGCCAACCTAGAACCAGACATTCTAATACAGTCAGGATCTGATATCCTTTCATCCTCCCTGTCACAAAAACTGAAAATAACATTTACTGTATTTATGCTTTTGTATTCGATCTTCAAAACTCACCTCATTAGCACAGGATGTATATCAAAGATCCAGCAACAGTTTTGTAAAGGACAGTATCACAAAGGGAAGGTAAACTACCCAGCAGACTTGTATGATCTGTCTAGGAGTCAGCACCTCTATTTTGAAAATAGAGCAAGCTGCCTAGCCCAAAGAAAGAGATCATGCTCTGACCACTGTGCTCAGATTGGTTAGCACCCAAGCCACAGGTGGTGCAAAACTGCCACAGGTGGTGCAGAGCCACGCAGACATTGCTGCGTAGTTCGGAGTGCGCCCCAGCTATTGCAGACCTGAAGTCGCCCAGCTGGAGTTGGGCTGCCCCCAAGCTCTTGTTGCATCCATGCATTGCTTGCTCAGAGCTCTCCTAGACCCCTGCCTCCAGAGCTGGTGCTGCCGGCTGAGGTCAAGTCTTTCTGCTGCCACCACGGGGAAGTCACAGAGAGCACACACACGAGGACTCACTGGGCATAGACTGGAGTAGTGAAACAGGCACTCTGCACACACACACACACACACACACACCATTCCCTAAATGTGGTATGTATGGGGGTCTTCAAGCTACACGTTTCCATTTGTCAAATTGTCTCAATAGAATTTTCCACTGACAGGCTTGGGGCTGCGAGACTTCCTTTGTATTTAATCAAAGGGTTCTGATACTCAGATGAATGATGCAATACTTGTTCCATCATAGTAAAGACTGTCTGAGTAATTACCCAAGTTGATGTAAGATCCATTGTCAGGGGAATTTTATGGGAGTATTTGACAACATAAGTGACAAAAACCACAGGAGCATGCTCTGATAAGAAAACAGATTTTACCATACCACCCATGGGAGTAGTACAGAATTAAAAATATTTTTACTAGCCTCAAGTCTGATTCAACTCATGTGGGGAAATGTGAAATTAGAAATAAGCTATGATTTCTCCAGACATCAACAAGTCCCACATCTCTGCATGGTTGGTTTTTTTCCCTGCTTAGGGCAGATTCACATTCTTAGACCTGCTACTGCGCCTTATATTCCTAATCAGGTCTCATTGTTTCTAGTATCTTGTCGTCAAAGTTGCCCTCAAAAGTAAAGTGAAGAGACAGCAAAACAAACAATTTGAAGACTGCTAGTCAGTCTCCTGGGACCAAAGTCTCACTTGACGTGTATCACTTAAAAGAAATGTTGTGTAGTGTGGAAGAACATTCTTACAGTTAGCCTGAGGAGCTAGCTTGGCAACAATAAAAAGCTGCAGTTATACAGAGACTCATTTCTCTCCATGTGCCTTCTAGGTGAAATAGCTGAGGCTTCTTACACTGCTGAGAGTTTTAGTAAAAAATCAGGCAATGGAGAATGGCTCAGCAAGGAGGATGGTAAAATTCTCCATAACTTTTTAAAGTTTTTAAAAGGCTGTGGCAAGGCAGAATGACATTTGGAAGGCAGAGTATGTCAGAGAAAGTAGCGCTTTTAATGTAATGCAAGGGATATTTTTAGGAAAAGCATACCCTAAAAAAAACTGGAAGCTGTTATCAGCTGATACGGTTCTGCTTCTAGCACTAATGGACTCAGTAGTTTTAGTATTGTGCACTAAATCCCATTCTAACTAGCCCTCCAGCTGGTGTAAAAGTTCTATTTTATGTTTGGTTAGTGTATTTATGGGAACGGGTAGGTGGCGACATTTTAACTCAAGTATCTTCTAACACAGAGTTTTAAAAGAGTATTTGGATATTGGTGAGGGACAGAAAGTCTTTGGCATAGTACAGCAGGCTGGGTGGCATTTAAAACACATGGTGTGCAAGGCTAGCAGGAGAATAGTTTGGATGTGAGTCTGAGAGATGATGCGGAGGAAGTGAAAAGCTGCAGCTACAAGAGGAAAGTTAAGGGCTTGAAGCATCACTGGCATGTAGGTGCAGTTCTAGTGGCTGTGGCACAGTGTCATATAACACTAAATCCCCAGGTAATTCACAGCACCAAGTGAAGTGTGCCCATGTAGATTGTCAAGTGCCAAATGCAGGTGTGTGAGCTTTTCTGATTTAAGGCAACACACTGAGCTGTCCTGTCACCACAGCTGAAAAGTTGCGCTCACTGAATATACCCCTTTGGCGCTGTAAAGAGGGAAGAACTTGGCTCTTTTTGAGTTGGAAATCTTGCTCACTGGAGCAGAAACCCCATATCCAACCATCTCAGCAAGTAATTTCAAATTACAGAGAGAACCTTGTCTTTTCAGCATGTAGGAGCAGCATAACCACATTACCCACTGGCCTAGATGTCACGGAGTCATGCAGCTTATTTCCTGGAGTCCCCAGAGGAATGGTCCAAAACTGCTTACATACGAATGCCCAGAGCAACACGGAACTATACAGAGCTAATTTACAGTGAGCCTGCTTGGGCACAGTATTAGCACAGCTCCTTTATGGCCTGGTTACTCTGGGACATTTCTCAGCAGGGCTGAGTAGCTGCAATAAGCAGTGTTGGTAAGACTCCACTGCATTTGGTCCCAGCCCACCCAGCTTGCTCACCAATACCTTCACATCACTCTGCACTGTGCCTTGCAGATACACTCTGAGCACTACAGTGTCTATTTGACTATATAACTGAAGTTTACGTAAAAATTTAATAGCCACTGTGGATCCTAGCTGTAAGTAGGCAGATCTTTTAGTCTAATAAGAACCAAAAGTACATATTGAATGGAAGTATCGTTTGCTAGTGATTTCCCTGAGTGGAAAATATTCTGAGCTTATTTTTCAAAGGTTTGACAGATGGAGCTGCTGTGATTTGCAGCATGGCCCAAAATGCACTTAATGTTGCTGCCATTTGTAACCAGACACTCTTCAGTCCTCCATCTTTGGAAATAAAACTTTTGGTTTCATTTCTCTCTGTGCTGAACTGGAATATGACAATAATACTGTAGGCCAAAATGGAATTCAAGGCACATTATCAGCAACAAATAATAACTATTAGTAAGTTTGTGAGATAGTGTAATTGTTGTAATGGTAGAAATTATATTAGTAATAAAAAAAACCTAAAAAATAAATTGCATACAATAAACATTAGATTGACCCAATCAAGATAAGAGCAGTAGGGCAGAGAGGTACTGAGCTCTTTGTTTTCTGAAGCTGACAAATGGTTTAACTTCAAAAGGAGCATGTGATTTGCAGAGTTAAATGAGATGAATAATGCTGTGATTTTTTTTTTTCATTTTTTCCAGCTGAAACTTGCCTTCCCTGTCTATAACAGTGATATGTTTTGCATAAAGCACTCAAACATCGTGCAGGGAAGGGCAGAAAATGACTGATCTTTTAGTATGAGAGCTCTGTTCTGAGCAAATACATGAGAAGTAAGTTGCACAGCTGGTGCTAGCAGGACTTGTGGCCATATACTGAAAATGTGTTACCAAACTCTTCATTTTTTAAGACTCTGCTTTTTGTTTTCATATGTGCACAGACAGTAGTATCCTAATCAAAATAGTCTTCAAAAATAAGCAAATTTTGTGGTAAATATCAGCAAAAATCACATTGAAATAATTTGCAGGTGCTTATTGTTTGTTCCACAGGCTGTTTTCATCCCCAAAAACCAATTCCCATTTTATTTAAATGAGAAATTAGACTGGATTTTTCTGCAATATGTCACACATTTTGCCTAAATCGTTAAGAAAAAATATCAGTTAAACATTTTTTAGGAACTGAAATACTCTATAGCAAGTCCCAAAGTGAAATATTTCATTTCTTACTATATTTTTAGGCCCTGGTACGTGAATTCAAGGTCTTGTGCAGAATTCATATTATTTTAATGGAACATAATATTTGTATTTGGTGGAAGAAACAAATATGGGATTTATCAGACTTATCAGCAAGAACTGACACAGGGAAGTTTGGGAAGTTCCGAAGATATAGCTGTGTAATATAAATGTCTAATTACCTTTCACAAAGGCTAAGACAAGTGACATAAATTTTCATAGCATGGGTGAGAGTCCTCCCAGATGGAACTGCCTATCAATCCATCAATGACCAAGACACATCCTGATAGCCCCATTCCCATTAGTGCCACCTTCTCTGCATTACTCTATTCTTTGATCATTGATAGAGGTCACTAAGACTTTTACATACTATAAAAAGCCTTAAGATCTTCCCTTAACTACTCTAGAGTTATTCTCAGCAAATAAAACCCCAGGTGATTATTTGAATAATGATCTGAATAATTGCCAAACATTTAAGTTATTTTTCTGATATCTTATTACATATGCACATATCCTATGGGTTATTGAATGAATGCTCTGTAAAGCATACCATAAAACAAGACCCCAGATGGATTTGGGTGGATGAAGAACAAAGCAGAAGGGGGGAGGGGGAATGAAGAAATTAAATATGCATATATTATACTGATGAGCATTATGAAATTAAAATGTTAACCATGCAGTAATAGCCCATGATATGGCTTAGAACAGCTACGTCTAAACTTTACCAAGAGACTGTATCTGCTGAAAAGTTACCAGATTGGGAAACTTGCTGTTAGCACATGTACTAAGATGCAAAGCAGGTTTGAAATGTAAGAGCTTTTCAGACAATGCCTGAAACTGAGGAATAGAAGAAGCTGAGCAGTCAGCTTCCTGATCATGGTGGCAAGAATTATGTTGCCCTACATAGCCTAACTGGAGAGTCTTGCTTGTGGCCCCTAATTACTAAAAATATAGCACAAGTTTTTTCAAACTTCATTTCCTAATGGCTGTGCCTAAATTCATATTTAGACACTTCAGCTGCCCAGTTTTCAAAGGTGCTAGAAATCTGCAGCTTTTGCTGGTGTCTCCAACAGATACATATATTTGGATCCTGTGAAAATCATGGTATTTATATAGGTGCTCAAAAATTGGTTTAGATATTCTTTCTCTATCTGGCAGAATTTTGATCTGTAGCATCCCACTTCTGTACATTGGCTCTGTGGGGAATGTCATGGAACATCAGCAGACATCTTCCTCTGAGTTAAAAGGAAGGCCAAATAATGTGTATTTTTCCATCTGGTCCTACAACATTAAGATCATATAATAATGAAACTTTCTGTATTTTTAAACCCATTTCTTTTTTGTATTTTTTCATAACATCAATGTATGAGCAACTAAAAAATGCTAAAACTTCCATCTGTATCATTTTACAGGGTATTTTTATTATTACTCTTCCTGGAACATCATACTTCTTTTCGTGTTTCTGAGAACCACTATAACAAGCCAGAGAGTTCAGCATTTATAATATAGCATTTCTATAAATAAAATCCATTGTAAAATCATGGAATCTGTATTACAACATCATTAATAGCACAGTGATGAAAACAAAGGAAGCAGAGCAAGCCAAAGAACAGCAGTCACCATCTAAAAGCTGCATGATATGGAGAACTGTAGCCGTTCTGGTTAACTGCTGAAGGCTAAATAGCCTTTAGAGGTTCTGTTCATGTGCTCATGGTAGTTTCATCACTTGTAGTGGAAATACTAGAAGATGAAGTGCATGGCTGTGCAGCAAATTTAGGTATGAAGACACCTTCTTGTCATGTTTTACAAGGCAAATGCTGTTAGTTTTTTTCCTCACATTGCATAAAAATATTTGGTTGCTCAGTATTTTTTTTTAAGTGGAAAGGGGTCTAATACTGATGGCATCTACTAGTATCACACACTGCATTTAGCTTAGCCATGTCCTTCTGTCCCTATGAAAGTGTTTATTAACCCATATATTCTCCAGCACAACCAGAAACTTCAATACCAAGTAGGGAATGCTCTGGACTTGGGATTTCAGTTATCTCCTGTCATTCCTGAGGGAGATAGAGCTTCTTTTGCTTCAATATCTTGTCTCTTTAGAAGCCAGTCAGTCATGGCATCTGGATGTCAAAAGACAATAATACAGATTTATGAATGCATCGTTATATAGATAATTCAGATTTACTCAGGGGCAGAAACTACTCAGGTCCACCGGCCCTAAGGCACAGGGCATGAACAGATGCATTTCTATAGGCTCCATAGGCTCTGGATAGCAGAAAACCCTTGAGCTTTTACACAAGGCAGTCCAATAGAAATAAAATCATAGAGAACTCAAATTGATACATCAGAGTCTGGCTTGCTGTTGCTGGTGGCATTAGCATTTGCTAACCTGTGCTAAGCCAATTTTGTGAGACAGTTGGGAGTTTAACAAACCTATGTCAGATTGTATTTTGGAAGAATCTCAAGCATGGGGGAAACTGGTCATGTTCTGCTCATTGCAGCAGATGGTATCCCATTTGGTGTTTGTTAGCTTTGTTTGCAGCTCAATATTTTGTTTCTAGGGGAACTCAGTAAGTTAAATAATTTATCTCTCTAATGCATCAGGAGTCTAATCCAAAGTCTACTGAAGTCAGTGCAAAACATTTGATTAACTACCGCATACACTGGATAAATGCCATGTCCTGTATGTTGAAGAGCACTTCAGATGGTCTCTAGAAAGAGCAATACAGGCCTCTGTCGTTCCATGAAGAATTTTTTGCCTTCAAAAATTAAATTCAAATAGTGACAAAAAGCTTAACAGTTTGGAGTGCAGGGCTGGAGATCAGGATGAGGTTCTGGCTGACTGTCCAAATTGTTAAACCTCTTTTGCTATTAAATTCACCATTTTAAAATAAAGAATATAAATAATACCTTCCAGCTGCATTTGGAATTCAATCCGGTACTGTTAGCAGGCTGCTTTGAGGGCTTGGAAGGCCCCACAGCAAAGGTAGGCAAATAATCATTATCACTTAATATTCTCCTCAAGCATTCTTACCCAAGATGGGATCTTGCATTACAAGGACTAAAACCACAAACACAATGTCCCTTTGCTGAGGAATTTTCAGAATGGCAGAAGCAAATTCACACCTGGATCCTGCAAAGAGTTTTCCATAAGCAGAACTATACCTACTGCCTTCAGCAGTCCTGCTGTCCGTGCAAGGCTCCTAACAGTGTCTACACAGAGGAAATTTTTAATCCATACTTACAAGTATTTGAATCCTGAATAATCTAAAATATCGAAGAAATCAACACTTTCAATATTTTAATGTTTTAGCATTCCAGTAAATGTCAAATGCCACTTCATTTTCAGAAACACTTTTCAAATTATTCATTTGCTAGTGGGGCCTGAGAATCACTGTATTCTGTATTGTTATTCACATACCCTGTTTGTATCACCCTTGGTCATTCAGAAAATTAGTACATATTAGTTTTACATCAGTTTCATGTGTCTGTGTGAATTCCAGTTGTATTTTAGTCCTCCTAGTGGCCTATTATATTAATAATTGTATAATCTGTATTTAAGGCATAGGAACATGTTCTGTATTACTAGTATCTCACAAGAGTTTGCAGCATTAATACTGCAATAACACTTGTGTCTCGTTAAGGTCAATAAATCTTCTAAAGCCATTGTGCAAAAATCCATTCCTGTAGCTGGCTAGCACTTCAGATACACATTTCTTTATTTATACCCAATTGTAGCAAAACCAGTACAAAAAATACTGCATTACTATGTCACTGCAAGAATCCCACAGTGAGAACAAGAGCCTGTCCTGGTTTCTCACACCAAATTTCTTCTTTGATCATTCCCAACAAAAGTTTTCTCACAGCCATATAGACCCCAGAGAAATGGGGTTCCCAATATATATTTTCACTGTGTTTCCTTTCTCTGAAAAAGCCTCCAAAGCCTTGTCAAAGTAACACCTCATATTCAAAGTGGGTACTTTTATAGCCCAGGTGAACTCAGCACAAATCAGCCTTTCAGATCTTGTTAGCTGCTTAACCTCAACCTTGCTGGTACCCAGAAAAGGCAAAGATATAAAGTCAAGACCTCATAGCAGCCTTCCAGTATCTGAAGGGGGCCTACAAGGATGTTGGAGAGGAACCCTTCATTAAGGACTGTAGTGATAGGACAAGGAGTAATGGGTTCAAACTTAAACAGGGGAAGTTTTGTTTACATATAGGGCAGAAGTTCTTTACTGTGAGGGTGCTGAGGCACTGGAATGGGTTGCCCACGGAGGTTGTGAATGCTCCATCCCTGACAGTGTTCAAGGCCAGGCTGGATGAAGCCTTGAGTGGCATGGTTTAGTGTGAGGTGTCCCTGCTTATGGCAGAGGGGTTGGAACTGGATGATCTTAAGGTCCTTTCCAACCCTGACTATTCTATGATTCTATGATCTGTCCAGCACACTTGTCCTTGACCCCTTTCTGTTTCAAGGCTGTGCCCCTTACAGAAAGTTTGCAACCACTAATGCCTCCTACCAGACACAAGTGAGAGATGTTTCGTATGCCTGGCTGAACCACAAAGCAGAATATGACCAGGAGCAGATGTACTTGTGTCTAAAAGATGAAGCAAACAAATCTAACCCTATAAATTAACTAAAATTCTCCGTGGATCACAGCCAAATGATATGTGTGTTAATCAGAATGTGATGTGTATCACTGATTTAATTTTGTGAAGAGGCAAACTTCATAACACTTCATAAATCTCCCAGCTCTAGGAACTTCCATATGCATCTTCAGCAGTAGTCATCTTGGTGATGACCACAATGTTTCTTTTTGATCATCCTTTAGAGCTGGGCAAAGGACTATTATCTACAATCTGCATTTGTGATATGAATTGTCTATTCCCTGCAGGTAGCCCTGTCTCTCTTGTTTCCTTTTGAATTAATTCACATAGTTACCGAGCCACATTCCAGGACTGTATTCTTGAGTTGCCTGGTAAACATGAGATCAGTTACAATATTCTTTATTTTTTTTAATTTCTATCAAGATATATTTTAGTCCACTGACTAAATTATTAAAGCCAACATTGTCCTGTTTCTGTTCTTGGTATTGTCACCACTAGCACAGGCATAGTGCTTTCTCCTCATAATGGTGGCAAACACCCTGAAACCTATAGATTCTCTGATAGCAGGCATAATGCAGTATTTGAACATACACCAGGTACTCCATAATCCATAAATCAAACAAGAGGGCCTGTTCCTTGGCCCTGGTCTCTCACGAGACAGGTGAGAGGGCTGAGGGAGGAAGCAGAATTGTTACTATTATGCAAGTCTTGTTGCTGATGGATGCAGGCAGGATGGGTTACCTATTTTATATACATAAAGTACATATTTTAAGCATGTGAATGGCTGCTCCCAGAGGTGGTAGTGGACAAAGAAAACTGCAGCAATTGGGAAGGTGAGACCAGGGAAGGAAACAAACAGGACATGAGGCCTGGCTCCACTGCTTTATTGATACCAGAAGCAAGTCTGTGGCATATGGACACTGCAGGAATCACAGTGGTGGAGTAACACGTCAAAGGTGAAGCAGAAAAATCTTTGTAATATAACTGATTGGTAACATTGAAATTTAGCCTTGCAAGTCGACACAGCCAGGAACTCTGCTGTGCAGTCTCTGAGGTACCTTGCTTACCTCAAGTCATATCACCATGCTTCCCAGTGCTGCCATTTTGGCACACTTCTTCATCCTTCCATGTATAAGTGATGGAGAAGTAGTTCTTGCTTTCCTTTTGATATGCCGCCTCCTACCATGTGCTGTGGTTTTATAATATGATATGTTTTAAATATGCATATACCATAGAACCAACCAGGTTGGAAAAGACCTTGAAGATCACCCAATCCAACCATTCCCCAGCACTGCCAAGGCCACCACTAACCCATGGCACTGGGGGACTTGTCGACATGGTGTGTGAAAACTTGCAGGGATGGTGTCTCTAACGCTGCCCTGGGCAGCCTGGTTCAATGCCTGAGCACCCTCTGGGAAGGAATTGTTCCTCAGCTCCATCTAAACATCCCCTGGTGCAGCTTGAGGCTGTTTCCTCTTGTCCTGCCACTTGTTCCTTGGGAGCAGAGACCAACCCCACCTCACTACAATCTTGTGTCAGGCAGTTGTAGCGAGCAGTAAGGTCCCACCTGAGCCTTCTCTTCTCCAGACTGAATCCCCCAGGTCCCTCAGCCATTCTCCATCACACTTGTACTCCAGGCCCTGCACCAGCTCCATTGCCCTTCTCTGGCCCTGCTCCAGCACCTCAGTGTTTCTCTTGTGAGGGGCCCAGAACTGAACATAGGATTCAAGGTGCGGCCTCACCAGTGCCCAGCACAGGGGGACAATCACTGCCCTGGCCCTGCTGCCACACTGGTGCTGATACAGTCTTTTCTCCTTTCTTGTTTCTGTTTATTCGCTTGTTCAGCAGATGTTTCTATGGTTCATGTTCAGCTTTTAGCAAGAGTACGTAGGATGCAGCTGTAACACCTTCTTGCAGTGGACTTCTGTGAGAATAAACAGATGTGTCACAGAATGATTTTCCGAGCCAGCAGCACATCACACTGGGCTCATTCTTGTGACCATGTGCACAAGAGGATTGCTAACACTCCTTTCCTCTTCAGCACCCTGAGTGGGGAAGCCACATAGGCAAACACCTGCAGCTCCCCATGCTTCCACAGGGAATCCAGGAGCTCATGCCAATGGGCCTGAGTTAACATGTCCTCAAGCACATCCAAAAGTCAGCCATGAATTTCTCAGCTTTTAAATTACATTTTTTAATTTATCTTCCAAGGGTGTTTTTTTTTTTAATTCTTCATTAATTTGGGGTTGACTATTTACTACATTGTTTGGTTAACTAATTCAAGTAGCTGTTTATAATTACTGCCTTACTGTAAAGTCATCTTAATAGAAAGTTGGTTGGGTTTTGTTTGTTTGTTTTCCTTCCAGTAGAATAACAAGTTATTTTATTATTCAAGCAAGGCTTACTTCCTGCTGTTTTCAATAAGATTTTTAATAAGTATGTAAATTTAAAAATTAATTTACTGCATACGTTTGGCAGCATGATTCTTGAACTGACAAAAGTTTGATGGATTGTGAAATTACCCTCCATAAAAATCATCAGTCATAGTAAACAGAATTTATCAACCTCTGGTAATTTTACAGCTTTTTCTTCATCTTATCTTCTGTTAGGATCTCACTTAAAATTGATTATAATATAGTACGCTTCTGAACCATAATTCATTCATAGGTTAATTAGATTTTAGGTTACTATCCCATCATGGTATAGGACATGAGCCAACAGTGTTTTCCAGTTGTTACAGAACCACGGTAGAGAAACCTTGATTACTGTTCCCATGAAGCTTAACCACCAAGACTAATCACTAATCAAATTCAAAGGACATAAAATGGAACATCCTTCATAGCATTTATTTTCAAGCTGACTTATACTATAGGCTGTTTATTGATACAACTTGGTGTACTGAAATAAACTAAAAATTGTGAGAGGATTTATCCTTCTGCTTTAATTTGGTTCTGCAGCCTGAAATTATCTGAAATTCCCGCTCAGATTCTCGTGCATGTTGTGCTTCTGTCCCTCAAAATATTCTCCCCTACAGCAAAGATAAATTGTTTGCATAAATTTAGAAAGTACATGTAAATAACTGTACCATTGCATAGGATTTGATGCAGATGAACTTATACAGAGGTTTCCATTTTGCAATTCATGCTTTGTGTGAATCAGTACTGAAAACTGTGCAGGTCATAATGTCAGCTGAAGAGGTGGCAAGTGCAGTCATGTAACCAGCATCATTATTTGCATCTATCCTGTCCCAGTCTTCTCTGATTACAAAGGAACTGTCATAGTCTCATTGAACAGAAATGTCAGAAAACAGTATGCTGATAGTTCAGGCTGCAACAGGTTTACTGGGAAGGAAGCTTGGGCTACAGCCTCCTCCTCTGCTGCTTCCAAGAGCACCTACCAGTGCAATATGTGTCATGATTGTCCATCCACATCCCCACATCCATACGTAGAGTGGAAAGGAAAATTACTTCAGGCTCCTAAAATAAACTGTTTTCTTGGAGTGGGGTTTAAGATTACTTATTCATTTTTTTTTAAGAATAAAGAAGATCTTGCTTCCAAATGTGAGAATTATCACCTCTGTATTTCTGTTTGGTGAGAGCTTGGAAGAGGTATCATTCTGATGTGTGTGCATTGTGTATGCAAAATGTGGAGGCTCCCTCCATAGCAGCTAAATGTGCAGTCGCACAGAGGTGGTGATGGGTCTGGAAAGATTCTTTTTCTCTTCCCAACTTTCCTTCTCAGAGGCTACCAATGAGAACACCATTTGCTGTGGAGCTTACTCTGATGTTTAAATTACCTCTATGAATCATCTTTAAAACTTGTAAGAAGGCACATTCCCTTTCTTTCCTCTGTAAGTCTTTCAGCAAAGATTCATACTGTTCGAATGCCCCTACAGACAGGCTTTGTGTCACATGCACCAAGAGGGCTGCAGACAGCGCAGCCCTCTTAGTGCATACAGCAAGCCAGTTTTCATAAGTCAGAGAGTTATTTCTATGTGGTTTCTTCATAGTGCTGATTTGCTCCTGGTGCAGCTACATAACATTGCACCTTGTGTATCATCTCCTTCTGTCTTTTTGCCCTTAGGTCAGCTGATGTACCTTGGATAGTCACAGGTTAACCTGATGTGATTCTAGTCTGGTACTCCAAAGAGAGGATTACTAGTGCAGAAAATCATTACCCACTACAGATTACCATTTGCAGTACATTCTTGAAGTGCAATTCCGTTTTCCATCAGTATGCTGGGTGACTGACATACAGACATTACAGGCCAGGAACTGAGACATCACTAGAGAGTGAGAAGATAAGTGTCTTTGTAATTACCAAAATAAAAAAAGCCAAAGGTGGAAGATGAAGAGGGGTAAGAACACAGCTGATACTTAGGAACAGTAGTCTGGGAATAGTTCAGCCATACAGAAAATGACCCTGATTACTGCAAATGTCAGTGTGCTTGTATGTTGTGTGAGTATGATCCTGCATTTACTGAATTTGAGAGGAATTTTTGCTTAGGTCAAAATGTAGGAGAAAATATGTCTCTTTAAGGACTGTATTTTTTTTAGATTTAAAAAATCTTTATTTTTCCCCCTTCTTGATTCAGTTCTAAGTATAGCAATTAAAAAACAAACAAACAAACAAACAAGTCCTCTAAACCTCTAATCTAGGATAAAATTGTAGCCCCTTTTTTTATAATGCCTCTTCTTTATTCAAACTATCAGTCATACTTCCATCAAGGTAAGGACAACTACTTTCATTCAGTAGGACAAACATCTGTATATTTAAATGATACATGGTGAAATACAGTCTGATGAGGACTGAAATGGTGAAATTAGTTAGGACTGCACAGTTCCAGTACCATTCAGTAGCTTATCACTGGCATGGTAACCTTCAACATAATTCTGTCAAGGAATAGTACTGAAGTTCAGATGGTTAAGTCAAGCTCAGTAATTTTGTCAGCAGTCTTTCAGTATTTTTTTTCACTGTGATTTTTCTCCAGTCACTAGAAACAATTTTGTTATTTAACTCCTTCTACAAGTGAAGTTAAAAGGATCTCTGAAAAGTGTGTGTATCCTATTCATGACTTGTTCATTTTCAGTCCGTCAGGTTCTAAAAACTGAGTATCAGCTCCCTTTCTCACCATGGACATTTCTTCCTTAATGCCTTCTGGTGAGCTTCTGATTGCAGTAAGCATGGCTTGTAGTAAGTAAATTCCCTCTGTGAGAAGTAAAACTGGTGATTCTGCCGATGCGAGGTGCTGCTTTACCTTCTGGGGAAAGTACTGGTGTTTAATTTCTTTTCTTCTTAATAAATCCCCTCAACACACTTGATTGAGCATTGTGACCATTTTCCAACATGTTGCCACTTAAAACTGTATTTTCTTACTTCATTTTAAATAAACTTCGTCCATGCATAGTTAATGCAGCTGGTGGCCATTCTGAGGCACTATGAGAAAACAACCACATTTATAGCATTCAGTTCGCAACGGAGTTGAAGGTAAAAAGCTACATTTGCCAAACCTTGAAACTAGGGCCTGAGAATACTAGTTTATCTAATTAGAAGAACTACTAAAATGGTTGGTACATACCTACTCGGATCAAACAGTCTAGTCATATCAACAAAATAATCATATACTTTGTCAATTATGAGGATGGTATTTTTGGCATTAGAATCCTGAATGTACCGAGTCATTTCATCATTTTATTAAAATTATGCTTCTGAAAGCATAAGGGTTAATTCACTATGCTATCTTTTATCTCCTAAACCACGTAAGAATTCAAGGAATAGACAATGTAAGTCTCAATTGCTCAGTCACCTATTCATTAAGCAATGGGTGTTTTGTCCAGATCTGCAGCTATGAAGCATACACAGTTCATGCTAATCAGCTTTATTTCCTCTAAGGTAATTTACTTACAATTCAGGATCCTCAGAAATGCTGTCCTTGCAATATTAAAATGTATTTGTAGATTGTTATACTCTTAAATGCAGTAGGCAAGCATTGGTTCTGTTGTCATTACTGTATTACCCATAATGCCAGAAGTGGATGACATGTACCTAGGTATATGTGGCCTTCCTATAAACTGCTGAACAGACTAATGAACTTAAAAATAATTCATATCAGTGTATTTTTTCCCCCAAGAAAAGAAACTGGCACTTACTGTTTATTCTGAAAAACTAATGGTGCATCTTTGAGAATGTCATTGTCTGCTACAGCAAAATATTCATGGGATTTCTGCTCAAATACAAAAAGGAAAAGGGGCTCATTATTTAAAAAATTGTTTTACTGTCAGTCTAGAAAACAGATGAAAGCTTATGACAAGGGAGAGCAGCGCTTATCTTATTATTTAAGGTTATGCTTTAAAGAGAAAGAAGTTCAATCATCACATTTTTAGCTCAGCTGTAATACAGCAAAGGTCACACAGTTACAGCTTTCACCTCTGTAGTTTCCTGGATGTGACTGTACAACTATTTTTACTGCAGAGTGTTACCTGTCCACTAAATGAGATCTAGAGAGTGCTCACTTTCCACTGAGAGTCCACCATGGCATTCTGTCCTGACTACCTAACAGAAAGCTACTATCTTTGGTAGTTCAAAGCCAACCCTTTTCATGTTACACCTTTCTGCCTGCAAACTGGTTGTGTAACACCACTGAATACAGTGAGAAGTTATTTCTGATTACACTGGTATGTCTCTGATCAGAATACTGCTCCGTATCTATTTTACAAGAAGCTGTGAACGTATTAAAAATGTTCTACTAAACGGATTATATATGAGCAACCTATGAAATGCTGCAACTGCATACCCACTTAGACCCATTGTGTCATAAATACAAAGCAATTATAAGACTAGAGGATATCTAAATTGGTAAAACTCTGAATTTAAAATAAGAAACAGTGGCACTGTGGGATCAAGTTTCCCTTGAACATATGCAGACAAAGTACCGAATAATTTTTAAAAAGGTAAAAATCTAGAGAATCGTTTTCCTCCACAGTAAAGTTTTAAATAATAACTAAAAAACTAAAAATTGCACGTATGTGGTATTTCCTATTAGAGATCAGATCTGAAATGAAAGACCTTGAGTTATACAATTAAGTATCGATTCTGTTGATCTATATTTAATTCTCACAGCAATTTAATTGGGTTTATCCAATAGTGTTTTGCAGTTATACTTCACTTGAAGCAATGCCCTTCCTGCTCTTGTGTTAATCTAAAAACTAAATTGCCCAGTGCCTGAGAGACATAAATAAAGTTTATTTTATTCTTGTGTGTAACTGATTCTGAGCCCTTTAAAGTGCTGGTTAACTAAACTTAGACAGCTGGAAAATACCTTTATCCTGCAGAATGGTTCATTGCTAATTCTGGGCTCTGACATGCCTTATAAGCATAGCCTGACCTCCAGGCAATCAGGGATTACCATACAGAAAAACTGGACTTGCTGTTGCATCCCTTTCTGCATGTCAGCTGTGTGGTCCTCTGTACCGTGAACCAGCCCATCCTTCCCTGCTCCTTCATATTAGACCTGCAGAGCCCTTCTGCCATTCACAACAGCTATAGTTGTCACTGGTCTTCGATCACAGAGCAGAAATGCATTCTTTGCATTTTCTACCCACATATAACCTCTCATTTTTAAAGTTTTTTAAAAAATCTAGTTTGATGTATTAATGTAGAAATAACACCTATTTATAATGTATCAGTGTAACTGCAGGCTAGTTTTGTTTTCATAATTTGCTGTGCTTGAAGTGACATGCCAGATTTTATTATATCACTAATAGGTTTTAGTTATTCCCTTTAGGATGTTGCCAACAAGGAAACATTATTCTGATTCATGACTCATGGATTTATTTCAAAGCGATGTGACTCATGATGAATGTCTATATTCTGTCAGATAGAGTTTCTCTTCTGACAAATAGTCCCTGCTCAGGTGGTATAAAGCATCCCATACTGACTAGCTAAGAAACTCCAGTGGTCAGAAGCTCTCCACTTACAACAAAGTAGAACAACAAATGCTTTTCCAGAGGCACTGTGAAAATCACACTCCTTTTCTGCACTGTACTTTTTTTTCTCCTTTAGACTAAAACCTGTGACATGTTTTTACCATTTCCATTAAGTTAATATTGACCACACTGAACACAGCAAATACTTTCTTTATTCATACAGCAGAAGCAGGATAATCAACAGCAAAGTCAACACCTGAAATGGCTACAAGTATACTTCTAAGATGAATCCTGTCTGAGAGCACGCACATACTGTTGTTTCCATCTTAGCTCTTCCAGTAACGCTGAACAACATCACCAAGTCCTTTTTTTTTTCTTTTCCTGTGGTGATAGACCCACCTGTTTATTATGCAGAAAGTCACTACTAATACAGGAAAGATTAGACTGGAACCCATGACTTGGAGGTTAGGTGCACTCTACACTATTACCAAATCTCACCCAGTTCTCAAGCATATAAATCCCATCTGATCTGCTGCCAAATGTTCCTATCTGCAGGAAGAGCTACTGATTCACATTAGTGTGGCTCTCAAATGCATTAATGAACTAATTACTCTAAAAGGCACAATACTAACATCTTTGTGCTAAACCCTTGTTCTTTGTTAGATCTGTGACTCTGCTGAAGTCAGTAACAAATGTACATGAACAAAACTAAGGGCATCACTCAACCACAGACACAATTTATCAAACAAATTCTAATAATAGTTTCTTTGGTTTTGGCTTTTGATTCAACTAGCAGCTGTTGTGACTGCCATGAAAAATAAGACACTTAGGGTTAAATTTAAATAAATAGTCTTTAGTAATTTTTTCGGAATTGTATCTAGAGTAATCAGAGAAGAAAAATCTTAAAGAATTCAGATAACATTTATCCTGACACATGAAGTTTAAAGAAAGTATCAGTGACCTTTCAATCCTAGGAAGGTACACAATTTTGTTACTGTGGAAGAAAATTATTTGTTGGTTATGTAGATTCTTACATTAGTTTCTCTGCTTGAATTTTTTTTTTTATTTTTGCTTATGGAGCTCAGTCTGTGAATGAGTATTCTTCTGTGTGTCAAGGACTAGAATATCACATTTTAACTTTCTAACCACAAATATATTTTTATTCCATATGTGATATCATAGAATCATAGAATAGTTAGGGTTGGAAAGGACCTTAAGATCATCTAGTTCCCTTGCCATAGGCAGGGGCACCTCACACTAAACCATGCCACCCAAGGCTCTGTCCAACCTGGACTTGAGCACCACCAGGGATGCAGCCTTCACAGCTTCCCTGGGCAACCCATTTCAGTGCCTCACCACCCTTACAGTAAAGAACTTCCTCCTTATATCCAGTCTAAACTTCCCCTGTTTGAGTTTTAACCCGTTACCCCTTGTTCTGTCACCACAGTCCCTAATGAAGAGTCCCTCCCCAGCATCCCGATAGGCCCCCTTAAGATATTAAAAGACGGCTATGAGGTCTCCACGCAGACTTCTCTTCTCCAGGCTGAACAGCCCCAACTTTCTCAGCCTGTCTTCATACGGGAGGTGTTCCAGTCCACTGATCATCCTTGTGGCCCTCCTCTGGACTTGTTCCAACAGATTTAAGTGCAGCTCTACTAATAAAATCATGAGCTAAGATCATATTGTACATCTGATATCTGAGTACAGTTCTAGAATATTAATTCCCTACCAAAATTCCCATCTAGATGACCCCACATTCTTATCTGACTATAAAATTAGCAATAAATGGCCTAAACCAGTGTACTGTATTACAATACAGTTTGGATTGTATTATATATTATACATTACACCTACATCAAATGAAAAAACCATAAAATATTACTGTCCACGTCACATGAGCATTACTTTTACATACTTGCATACTATTACAGTAATGTGTTAAAAATGTATTATTTTTCACAAAAGGATGGAACTAGGAATTGAAGACATCTAAAAAGGACAACTGTATTTCGAAGAAATATCCATCACTTATTTCTGATTTTTTCTATTTCAGTAATAAATATTGCTGCAACAACTTTTAGAATTAGTTTTTTCTTTAATTCTTGATGTAACATAGATGTACTGTTCAATATTCTCTGTACCTTTTATAATGGGCTTCACTGACAGGTTTCTGTTTACTTCAGTTTCATTTGATTTGATTCAATTCAATGATTTTCCTTAAAATTTGTAGAGAATACTTCTGTTCCCTGCAGTTTCCTAATATATTTTATAAACTTAGCCTTATATTAAATGAGAAACTAGGGTGTGATTAAAGTAGGATTGTAGTCTAGGTTGTACTTGTAAAGGTATAATAAATTATTGATACTACATATATGCAGAATATACTGCTGAATTTACTCCAGTATTTCCACTGGCTTAAATCCATTCTTCAGCCAGCCAAAGATCCTGCTCATATTTTGAGACTTTATCTGGACTGCTCTGTGCTGGAAATACTCTAGATGTCTCTGCTCCTCCTACCCAATAGTTGAAATTGGCTCCATTTGAATCAATGAAAGTTTTATCGTAGACCTTACTAACACCAGTATTGACTTCTTGCAGACCCAAGTCTGTGCTAAATAGCCATATTCAATTTATCTAAAAAAACCCTGTGAAGTGGGAAAAAATACACACAAAGAAAAATCGTTTAGTCTGTCATATAATAAAGTATTTCAGGTTTAATACTCTGAAGAGCAAAAAAAAGTGCTAATACGCATGGTATTGATGCCGTGTCTGAGAATTTTCTCATCTGATGTACAGAGAAGTAAAACAACTGTTTCAGGAGTAGTGCATATTATTTTAAATGAGGGCAAAGGGAGGAACATTCTAAGCTGAAATTGTGGAGAGTTTCTATGAAAGGGTCCTAAATTTGTCTTTGTTTTGTTACCAAGTGTTTTCAGGAAACATTTTAATTACAGATATTGAAGACCTCAACTGTCTTGAGTTTTGTCATCTAAAATCAGAATCTAACGTAACATCTTCTAAAACCTTTTAGACTGAAGATTAATTAATGAACCAAACAGAAAACTTCAATTTATTAAGACTTTAGCATCTCCTGTTGCTTTGCTTAACGTTTGAAACATCTGATAAAAATGCTGACCTCATCCAGGCATTGTTAGCTAATGAAATATGACAAGATCAGAACATAAACAGTCATCAAACTGGCATTTCGATTTTTATCTAACTAGCCATAAAAACAAGCAATCAAACTATGTAGGGATTTGTCTTCCTCTAGCACAAGATTTCTGAGGATAAGCAGCACAATCATGCACAACATTGGACTTACCTGGAACTTGAATTCTTCCAAAAATTCTAATGACCCTTTATAACTGTACATGTAATAATCCACATCATCCACACATCTGGCTGCACTGTATTTTCAGTGTGCTTAAAATACCATTTCATTTTCTTTCTAAACCAAAATATTGTCTTGGATTGACAGCACTTTACTGATTCAGTCTTCGCTATCTGACGGTATTACCAAAAATGAGGAATGGCTTGCACTCTGACAACATATCTCAGAATTCCTGACTCTTATCTCTCAGAGAGGTTGTTGAATGTTGAATGTAAAATGTTGAATGTTATCTCATACTTCAGTGATAATATTATCTGTAAGAGGAGTTAGTTAGGCAGACTTTGAAACACCCTGTGTATGAACAGCAGGTCATTTTTATTGAACTGCTCCCTGCGCAGTTCCCTAACTAATCCTTGGGCAGATCGCTGATTGAGAATACCAGTAGCTACCAAAGGGATAAAATTATTCTTGTATAATCCTACTGTGCATTTTTAATATAATGTGCTAATGCATCGTCCGGTGTTCCTGCAGAATTACAACACTTCTCCACGTAGGCTTGGCTGGTATCTGATTGATTCCGGCCTGTGGGGATTGGCCCTGTTCAGTGTAATTTCCTGTCTTGTTTCTTTTTTGTTGGTTAGAGAGTTTGGGTCCATGAAATCAATAGGCTTGCTCCATGCAAAATGTGGGGTAGCTCTCTAGCACGTTTCATTTGCGTCTGTCATTTATGAAAAATGCTGTTTTCCCCTCTGAACGTGTCTATGCAGCTTGGTTTTTTTAGCAGACTCCAAACTCAACTTAAACGAATACCCATTCAAACATGTCTCCCAAGATGTAACTTACTGTGAAGATGCTGGAGACGCTTAACATCCACGTACCCAGGATCAGCTACTTAAGACATTAATAGCACTTTACTGTTGTGTAAATGGAGTCCTATTTGTCTCAGCAGAATCATTAAAGCTATGATTTCTCCTATTCTATTTAACTATAACAGGTATTTAAGCATCTAACAATCTTTTTCCTTTAACCCTGTGAACTTGGGAAAGACAGTAATTAATGGTGTACAGTAGGATAACTTTATAAGAAATATGTTTCTAATATTTCCCTCACTTATTACAGAAATTGAAGCAAACTGAAGAAACAGAAGATTCCCAGAATGGATTATCTAAAATTCCCCTGGAGTCTCTCAATAAATTTAATAGCAATAATGTACTTTTATTAGAAAAAGAGAAGAACTGTCTCAACAAGGCTGAAGGACAAAAGGAAGAAAATGGGAAGAAAGAAGAAACTTCCTTAAATAGCTCGGGAAGGCACGATGTGGACAACTTAGAATCTTTGAGCGATTCTCTGTATGATAGCTTCTCCTCTTGCGCCAGCCAAGGCTCAAACGATGTCTAGAGACACTTCCCTGTGGGTTGTGACTGCAGCACGTAATGCAGCTGAAGGCGAGTGGGGAGAGAAGGGGGGGAGAAGAGGCGGCTGTTGAAAATTCTCCCTCCAGATTGCTGCGCTCATGGCAGGGTGTTGTGACTTCCCACCACACAGCAGTAAGAAAGGCAAGACAGCGGTCATCGTGGTGTGTGAGACTTGACACTGAACACAGCAGTGACACAGAATAAAGTCTGAATTTTGCACTTTTGTGAATATTTGTACAGTTGTAAGTATTTTGGGAAAATATATTTGTAGGGATAAATGACAGCAATAAATATTAAATCGGTGCTATGCTCCTGTAATGGCAGACTACTAAGTTAAAGAAACTGATGTTAATATTAACAGAAAAGTTGGTAGATTTTTTAAGAAAGATTTATAATTGTTCTAGTCTTTAAACTGTATGTAGAAACACTGTGTTACCATAGACCTGAGTCTGCCAAATTGTCTGTTACGACCTTTCTTGGACTCCTTTTTACAAAATATGTTTTACTGTTTTAGTGTAATTCCATGCAAGTGTTCTAGGGAAATGTGCATTTTGGTTATTACAATTTTACAACAGGTGGCTTATTTTGAGAGGGTTTTGACTTCTGACATGACAAGAAAATGAATAGATTAAAAGGCCTGATGCTGCTGGCATTGACTTCATCAATCATACACGTAACTGAAAGACCAGGGTCAGACTAATTCACTGCTGACACACTGGGAGTCTTGTATAAATGAGAGCTGCATAAACCACCCTTCACTTCCAAGTGCAACCCAGTTTCTCTGCTTCCAGCTCCTGTGTACTTATTTCCCATCAAATGACGAATGTACCATACTGTGTGATGTTTTCTAGTCCCTGTTTGGTCGTAATTACATTGTATGTGTTAAAATTATTTTTAATATACAAAGCCCAACTCCTGTTCGCAGCACACTTCAAAAAGATGTCAATGCTAACCCATACTAGTTTAAACATATCTAGGAGCAGGGGGATTAGCCTGTATCGGCTGCATTTGGCTTTTTCTACAAAAGGTTGTTTATATGTAAGGGAAAGTCTATTTCAAAGGTTCTGTGTATTTTTTCTAGATGTGAAGTATTTATAACTGCTTTTTGTACAGCATTCTGTAAACTAGACATATTTGGGATATTTCTGGATTCTACAGTTTCTTTAGCACATGCCTGTTATCTTTGAAGAGCTGTATGATCAGTGTTGATATTTTGTGCAATTTGTTGTATTTCAAGTAATTTCTGCCATAAACTTGCGTTGTCTTTTCAACTTTTAAGGAATTTTGATTGGGGTGTCTTTCATAAATAAAATTTCTCTTGCGTATGTGTGCGTGAAGAGGGGATTTTGGAAGGGGTTGGTATAACTAGATGAAACACGATCTTTACGGTCCTTTCCAACCCAAACCAGTTCATGATGCTGTGGTTAAGTGCAGGGGTATATGCAGTCGGTACAGCTGAGAGGGGGTGCAGTGGACGGGCATCGGCACCACACAATCAGTACGGGACTGCGTGCAGACTGTACCCTGTTCAGCTCAGCGAACCTCCCCCTGCTCCCAAACAACGTGCGTGCAGGTAGGACTCAGTCATGCGGATGAATTCAGAACTAGAAAGCAGTTTAATTTAGGTTCTTCGCTGGCAGAACAGGCTGTGACACGAGGACAGCGCAGTTAGCCGGCGAGGGGAGACGAGTCACCCCTTGGGCTAGAACAAAACACGCCGGGAAAGGCCGCTCCTGCACAGGGGACCCGGCCGCACACGCCGGCCTTCCGCTTTCCCTGCCCCACCACCCCTCCCCTCCCCTCAGCACGGGCGGCCTCACCCAGGACCTGCCACCGGCAGCCGCCGCCTTAGCGCGACCCCCGCAACGGCTCCCCGCCGCTCGCGCCCGCCGCTGGAGAGGCGCCGACGCGCCCCGGTGCGGACGGCCGCGGCGGGCCCCGCAGCGCCCATGGGCAGCGAGCGGCGGGGAGCCGGTGTCAAGCGCCAGCTCGGGCGTGTGTACGCGGGGGAGGCAGCGGGGTCCTCACCGACACGTACGCGGCCGGCGCAGCCGCTTCCATCTGCTTGCGGTTGAATCCCCTTCTCAGGGAGCTGAAGGGAGAGAACGGCTCCGGTCGGAGCGAGAGTCGCGCGCTCCCTCAGCGCCTCCCGCGGAGAGCGGGCAGCGTCTGCGAGCGGCAAGGGGCGCCTCGCAGCGGGGCGCGGCCCGTGACTCCCCGGGGCTCACTCCGGCCGCCACCTGTGTGCTTGGGGCGGGCGGGGCGGCGCGCGGGGCCGCGGGCGGGAGCGGGAGCCCTTCTCCCTCGCTGAACTTTGCCCGTCTCCGACGCGCGCCCGGCGAAGCGAGGTGCGCGGCGGCTGTCGGGGATCCCCGCCCCGCTCCGCTGGCATCACATGGTGCTGGGGGAGGGATGGGGGAGCCGCCCCCCGGCTCTCGCTTCTAGTACAGTTTGTTCCAGTCTCAACGCTCAACTCCAGCGAGGCTGGAAGGCAGCGCGGGGCTCAGCAGGGCGGGAGCCGGGCGGGCTCCGCCGCCTGCTCCCGGGGCGCCTCTCCGCAGCGGAGGCGGCGGGGAACAGGCAGAAGTGCACGGCGCCTCCGCTGCCTCTCTCCTTCTGATGCCCCTTCGCGACTGCACGCCAGCCCGGCGGGCGCAGCTCCGGGAGGATGCGGCTCTTTCTCCTTGCTGCAACTTTATGGGGATTGTGCATGGCTCCAGGTAAGGGGCTCCGCGCAGCTTCTCCCGGAGGCACCCGCGGTGAGGCCGCGCTGCCCGGCACAGCGGCCGCCAGAAGACTTCGTCCCCTCGACGGAGCTGGCGCCGGGCGCTCAGCGGGAACGGGGCAGCGGAGCCCAGCGTCCTGCCCGCACCCAGTGGAGCGCCCTGCCGCGAGCGAGGGCACAGCCCTGCCCGGTGTCCCCGTCGCTGGCCACCTGCGGGGCGAGACGGGGGTCGCTCCGCACGCAACACCCGGTACCGCATTCCGCGGATGCCGCCTGCTGACCGCCGGTGCGGCGCGTGCCTGCTCCGGGCTGGCCGACAGCCCCGGAGGGGAGAGGGATCAGTGCCGCCGCCGTCAGCTCTCGGCGGAAGGGAGACGCGGGCGGGGGGTCCCATGCAAGGTACAAGGCGCTGCTCCCCGACAGGGTTCTGGGAGTCGCCGCGCCGCGGCCTCAGCGGAGGGCTAGGAGGAGCGGCTCCCGGAGGGCCGTACCTACCAGCTCGTTTGCATGATAAAGGAGGGAAGTGAAGGATGCTCCGCAGCTGTAATTGTGCATGGCAAAGTAGTAATTAAATCATTTGTTATTAATTAGTAGCTAAGTAAACCCGTCGGTACAGATAAGAGCTGAAGCACATCTATTAGCCGGGTTGCTGTCTCTGGAGCGCGGGCAGTTTTCAACCCGACTCGCTGGGGGTGGCTGGGCAGGCGATGGGCAGCGGCTGCGTTTGCGGGGACCCTGCCGCTGCCCGTGCTCCGCCGCCTACTGGCGGCAGCGCCCCAGCGCCGGTTGTCCCCCACGGAGCCCCGCGGAAGGGAGCCCGCTCTTAAACCAAGTGCTGAGCGCGTAAGGAGCAGTCTCAGCAGTGCGGGCGGCGCGTTTATCTTGCGTTGTTTGTGTGGAAGTCGCACTTCTGCTGGGCTGTTGGGTAGATAGGCACAGCGAAATGCGAAGACGCAAGGGTAGCAGACTGTGGCACGTGTTGATTTTTGGCTTGTTGGGTTTTTTTTTTTAATACTGTTATCCTGACCAAAGTCGATCTGTTCTAGGTTTGGGTTTGCAAATACAGTGCTACCAGTGTGAGGAGTTCCAACTAAATAATGACTGCTCTGCTCCAGAGTTCATCGTGAATTGTACAGTGAATGTTCAAGATATGTGTCAGAAGGAAGTAATGGAAAAAAGCTTTGGTAAGGATTTAATAATTATACCTTGTTCCTGTTGAAGAGCAGTTGTGGCTTTTGGCTCCGCCCATTCATAGTCTTCAGCTACAAAGAAATCTGTTATCCCTGCCTAGAGGGGCCAGGTTCCATTTCTTATACTTCTAAGTGACTTTGCAACTCAATGAAGTTAATAATTTTCCTTTAAAACTGGTGCAAGCTCTGAAGGATGCAAGCCAAATGTTGATAAAGCTGTTAATACACAGTCTTATGGGTCTCAGATTTAGTTTCCCAGCACTGGGAAATTAATAACAACAAGTTAGTTTAATCTCATTACAGTTAATTACATGGGCTTTTTCCCCAAGAGAGGGAACAGCATTAAATTAGTAATTCCCTCCTTTATTTTATTTACTCTAGCAATCCATATACTCCGAAGGTTCATCTTAAGGGAACGAAAGTGTAGTCATCTTAGCTTTTGTCCATAAAAGAAAACATCAAATAGAAGGAAGAGAGGGGGAAAGAGTTTGGGGGAGGAGGCACAAACGGTTATATTTGCCATACCAATTTTCTAAGCGTAAGGGGGCTTTTCCTCTACTGTAATGAATATAAAAGTTAGCTTAGTTGGAGATAAATGTGCTCAAGAGGAAGCTAGCTGTGGTTCTGCATCTTGCCTCTATTGCCTTTTGATCAGTGTTATAAATTGCTTCTTTTTTTTTTTTTAATTCAATGTCATGTAANTTTTCCTCTACTGTAATGAATATAAAAGTTAGCTTAGTTGGAGATAAATGTGCTCAAGAGGAAGCTAGCTGTGGTTCTGCATCTTGCCTCTATTGCCTTTTGATCAGTGTTATAAATTGCTTCTTTTTTTTTTTTTAATTCAATGGCATTTGAGATTTAGATTGAGGGAACAGTCTCATTTTTTAAACTGCCACATTGCTCTGTAGCATCTATGTGAGTAGAAGACTACAGCTTGATTGGGGAATTCAGGGCTGGGAGGCACAAAAGTGTGTTTGTGAGAGCTGGGGTTCATCCTGCTTTTGCTGCAGACAGCCATTAAGATGCTTGGGCATTAGAAAGGGCAAGCTAGCAGCAGCTCCCTGATGTTTCTCAGTGTGGATGTGACCTCTGTTCCAAATGTTTGGCAAAGGAGCAGAGGACAGCCTGGGGCTTCAGAACCTTGATTTAAAGGGAAGCTGCTGTCTGGGACTGTTCATTTTACAAGTGAGGGCAATGCTGTAGAGCGTGGCGTTTACTGATGTAAAGGACTGTTTCCCTGTTAACATAAATCACACTGTAGTCTGTCCTTTCTTAGTGAGTCCTTCAGTACCAGCAGGATCCTCCTCTATCTAGCAAATGTATGCAGCCGCTCTTCTTGAACAGTAACATTGGCTTTTTGCAAGAGATACTCATTAGTATTTTCAAAGTGCTTATCAATCAGCTAGTTCCACTTGGGCTGGTAGTATCAGTCACTGAGTTGCGAATCACAGGTAAGTAATCATAATTGTTGTTGCCTGTTAAAAGTAGCTGAGCCACTGGCACTTTATTTCATCCTGGGTAGCACCATCCCTGGTGATTATATTTCTGTAAAATATATAAAAGCCTCCCAGTATAGAGAGAAAAGCTCTATGTTTAAAGAAAGATCGGTCTCTTTCAATATAGATATTATTGCAATATTTAATTTCAAGTTTACTTGGAAAGGGTGGTGGGGATGGGAGGTACTTCCAGCTTACACAGTACTTTTAAAGTCCAAGTATCTCTCAGTGAATGTTTGAAGACATTACTATCTGCATGCCACAGCTTTTAATAGGTTTTAGTGGAGGCTGTGGTGATTTGAAGAACTGTAAGCATAGTATGGAGACAGCTGTCACTGAAGTCTTAACATTGTTTGGTGTTTGCTGATCTGGGGAGATTTTCAAGATATCTTTTTATTTCAGTACAACCTCAGGCAGTAGCAACCTTCCAGAAACAGTCTGTGATCTGCTCTTCAGGTGAATGTTAGAGAAGTGCTCTCAAGCAAGTAAGGCACTCGCAGGTTAAAGTGCAAGTCTCTGCCTCAGTGGGCTTGCATGTATGTGTACACACACTCCCAGCCCTGTTCAGGGTCAGCTGCTCTTAGGCTGGGGTGAGGATGGGACAGTCAGACCCATTTCTTGGCTCAGACTAGTAGGCAAGGCTGCAGTCTGACCAGGGTGACTATTTCACACTGAAAATGCGAACTGGAACTGGTTTAGTAGGCTTTAGACATACACAAATGCATACCTTGTTCTTATTCCTATGAAGAAATTGGTTTGCAATGCAGTAAGGTGCTCTTAAAGGAAGCTTCTGGGTGTTTTTTTTCTGTGCAATTTTATTTTGTGTCTGAGCAGATGCTTGGATTTTCCCTTTAGGAGGTAACTAGCATGCTGTGTGCAATAGCAGGTACCACTGTTCTATTTTATGTAATTTCCTTCTATAAATGCAGTTCTTACTCATTTTAAGCTTAGAGATTGCAAATCTCAGCTAGTTAATGAATTTAAATTTTTTACCTATTTCAATTTGAGTGAAATTTACATTGCAAGCTTGGTTTCCCTGTTGTTCTCAGTCAGTTCTAGCGAGGATTGGTTGTAAAACAAATGATTCAGTTCATGATTCTTTATTATTCATTTTTCTAATTGATATTTAAATGTGTGTAATATAAATCCCTTTTTCCTCCCAAGGTTTATTTAATAATTTATTCTATTCCTATCAGTATATTTCATAACTTGATTCTTTTGGTTGTTGCTTATCATTGAAAGCTGAAATGTTTCAAATATTGATTTTAATTTATAATAGGCTTGAGTTTGCATTTTTAAACCAGAATATGAAGGACATGAATCTGCATTTATTTGACAGCACAATCTCATAATTAAGACTTTTTCCTATTGACTAGTTATAGTCAAATGAGTATAATTTAATTTTTGTAGACTAACCCATTTTTGTCCTTAATAAAATATAGCTGTGTCAGTGACCAAAATGTTACAAGCTCTCCTAAACATTGTTTAAAAGTTAAGTACAACGTTTGGAGTTCATGGTCTGAGTTAGTAACCTACTGACGTAGTCACCCTTCCTTTGCAGGGTGTTAACCTGTGTATTTGTTTTGCTATCAAGGGTGTCACTGACTTAAATTCTTTGGTGTGTCTACAGTATAGTCCCCAGTGTGTAGGTTGTGCCTTTTTTAATAGAATCATAGAGTGATTTGGGTTGGAAAGGACCTTAAGGTCATAGAGTTCCAACCCCCTTCCATGGGCAGGGACACCTCACATTAGATGGTGTTGTCCAAGGCTGTGTCCAACCTGGCCATTTTCCTTGAGTATTGGGTAGTGTTCATCGAGATGTGGGATGACAGCTCTGTGGTTCAGCTTCATTTCTGCATTAAAGTTTCTGTAAACAACTCTGCAGAGAGCTGCAACTCTGTGCAGCCTTTTTCGTTTGTGTTGTAGAATAGTTCCTCATGCCTCATCACAGCTGAGCGATCCACTCCTCTTCAGTTGCTGTAACATTAGGGTTAGTGCTTTAAACGTCACTGTGTCCTCACAGAACATTGTCTCAATTTCTGGAGAACCAATTCTAGAAGTACTTTTTGGATTCAGACAAGAAATAACAGCAGCATAGGCATGTTTCTAACCCAGAGCTTAAAAAGTGGCTGTTGTTGTGACAGCCTCTGATGCGAGTAGCTAGGAAAGCAGGTATGATGTTTTGAATTAGATCAGCAGGCATGTTATCTCAGCCGTTTGTCGCATCAGGTAGATGTTTGCTCCATTGCACAACCTAAAATGAATTGCACAGCACTGATAAGTACACTCAATTTAATACATGTGTATCTATCTGATTAAGTGATTATGTGGGAACTAGTGTAACTTTGCCTCACCTGCAAACATGCTCTTTGCTATGGCAGTTCACATTTCAGCTGTACTTCAGGGATTCTGCTCCCATGTCAGATAAAGAAAGACAAGACAGTTTCACCTGGGATGCCAAATCCTAAAAGCTATTTTGTTCATTTAATCTTGGGGTGGGAGAGGGAGGGGGGAGTGCTTTTCCCCTTTAGAGGGAACACTGGTGAGGGTGGGAGGTGGCACTGAAGACGACACCAAGTCATTTTTGTCCCACAGAAATTAATGTAGAGGATATGTTTCTAGTGCATTCTTCAACTGGAGAAGCAGGTGTTTGAAAACTGTATAAATGAAATGTTTGACAAAAGATCAAAGTTCTTGCTTACAGTAATTCCACTTGCAGCTACTTTGTGGAAATACCCATGACAGATTCCCCTCTCCCACCTGCCTCCTTTCTATCTACAGGCTTTTAACTTAGGAATAGCAGTGCTCCTTCATTTTTAGCATATATAGGGATGAAAAAATCCCACAGTATATTGGGATCAGATAAAACATCTTGATGATATGGAGATGAGTATGTAATATATATAGGCTTTTATACATGTATCATAGAAAACATACTGATAATGGAATTTATCTTCTACTGAAGGCAAGAGCTATCTGAGTATAAAAGGCTATTCTAAAACCTTCTTAAGGCAAAATAAAACTTGCAATGTGACTAGATCAGAAAGCAATAAAGCATGAAGGATGAGACAGCCCAGAAAGGCAGCCAGACTGAATTCCTTAGACTCTCTGTAAGGAAACCTGCCCACGTGTATGTTTTGAACAATATCCCTTGTGCTTTAATGTAGTTGTGAGCATGCATGCATGAACCTTTACTTTCAGAACTGGGGAAAAAAAAATCCACAGTCGCAAACGGATATTTTTAGATGTGTGCATCATATTAAGACTATTCAAGATTTTTTCTTTGCAAGTCAGTTGGGAAACAACCTTGTTATTTCTATTAATCTGCAGTAAGAAACTTCTCTTATTTGTTTGGTTTACAACAGGCCCTTTGATGTATTTACATAACATATAGTCCTGTAATGTAATTAAAGCAAAAGCAATGGTGATTATTTTGTGCTTAAAAGAAGTGCATGGAATATCATAAACAAGATCATCAACTCCTTGTTGAATTTTGTTTGTTTATTTAAGCTCTCCTCAGCCTTGGGTTTCTCCCTCATTTGTTTTATGAAGCAGACAAAAACACATTTTTAAGCTGTGTGTTGAGCTGACCTATGGTAAATTCTTTACCTGTGGTTACTTACTACTTTTATCTTGCTGTGTTGCTGCCATAATCAGTTTGCTTCAGGTATGGCTGTTAAGGATTACAAAAGCACATACTTTTCTCTGGTTTCATATACAGCATCCATTAGTATTAATACTAATTGCACACTTGTATCAAGGGGAAATTATACTCTGGTGTACATTTATTGACAAAATTATTAAAACAGCAAACAAAGTTTAATGTCTTTAGAATCACTGTAGGCATTAAAATTTATAGACAAATTGTTGCATCACCAGTGTCCATTTAGAATCAGTAAGAAACATCCACTAAGCTGGTAGTAGATTTGTTTATTTTTATTCTACACTGTCTGTTTTGGTCAAAGCATATCAATGTAACTCACAAGAACTTCTGATGGTGTTTTAATCTAAGTAAAGCACAATATAATAAATCCTTACTGACAAATTAATAAATAAATAAATAAGTGGCATGTGAGGGTTGTTACCTGCACCGTTGTCTCACACTACCAGGTGCCCAAAGAAATAAACACACAGTAATCAGTATTCGAAACATGCAGTTCATTTTTGATGCTGAATAAAAGACTTTGAAGTGATGTTGTTAATTTGTGCTGTATGCTGAAAACTTGGAGCTGTGAGTGTATTACCATTTAGAAAAACTTTTTTCACAGGCCAGAGCTGTTTTCTTACTAGTAAATTCATT
This sequence comes from Agapornis roseicollis, assembly GCA_002631895.1. Lineage (NCBI taxonomy): Eukaryota > Metazoa > Chordata > Aves > Psittaciformes > Psittacidae > Agapornis > Agapornis roseicollis. Next base: position 55,502 of record NDXB01003357.1, on the reverse strand, counting down.
CCAATCTTTGGGCTGCTCAGAAAACTTGCATCCATGTACGGAATGAACTGAACTAAGTGTGTCAGCTGAGGGGAAGTTACAGCCCATACACAGTAAGTTGTTGTTGTGACTGCTTTTAAATACAGAAAAGCAGCAGGGGAGTTAACAGTGCAAGCAGTTCATGACTTGAAAGCCATAACCAAGATCCAAGTGCAGAGATTATGAAGGACTGTATTATTTTAAGGAAGTTGTGGTATCTGATCTAGTGAATTTCATTTTTCCACAGGACACAGACAATAGCTTTTTATGTTACTTTATTTCTCAGACTTGTATAAAAGTTATACGAATGAATTTTGTGATGACACAGTGCCCATGGCCTGGTGTCTCTTACATCTCCTTCAAGAGCTTCCTATTGTGTTTCACACACAAAAAAGTCTATTTCCAAAACCTTGTTGCATGACCTTGTCATGGTTGAAGCCCAGCTGGTACCTCAGAACCACGCAGTACTCCCTCCCTCCATTCTTCCTCCTCCCACTCCCAAAGGTATGGGGAAGAGAACAGAAAGAATGTGTCTCCCAAGGGCTGAGATAAGAACAGCCCAGTAACTAAGGTATAACAAACCACTGCTGCTACCACCAATAATAGTAATGATAATGGAAATAACAAGGGAAGAGAATACAACTGCTCACCACCCACCGACTGATACCCAGCCTGACCCAAGCAGCGACCTGGGCCTTCCAGGTAACTCCCCCAGTTTATATACTGGGCAGGATGTGCTGTAGTATGGAATGCCCCTTTGGCTAGTTTGGGTCAGGTATCCTGTCTCTGTTTTCTCCCGGCTTCCCCTCATTCCTGGCAGAGCATGAGACTCAGAGAGTCCTTGGTCAGAGTAAACATTCCTGAGCAACAACTAAAAACATTGGTGTTATCAGCACTGTTCCCAGGCTAAAAGTCAAAAACACACCAACTGCACCAGCTACTGAGAAGGAGAAAAATGACTGCTACTGCTGAACCCAGGATAGACCTTAACTTATCTTAATTCACAGTGACCTCATCAAAACATCAGCAACTGTGTTTTAATTAATCCAGACTGTTTTCATTTCCATTTTTCCTTTGTAGTCTAGTTGTTTTGGGGTTGTTTTTTTTTTGATAACTTGCCATAACCTATTTTGCCAAAATTACCAATGAGTCTTTGGAAGTGCTAACACAAAATCCAAGCAAATCCTGCTCCAAAACTGAACTGGCTGTAAAATTATAAGCATGAAAATAGCTAAAGATCTAAAAGCTGAATGGATTTCAAAGGTGCTGGCATGCAAGTGTAAACCTGAGAGCCATTCCATTGAAACTGGTAGGGACATTAATGAGTAGGATGCAAAGCTATTCATGTGTAAAATTATTTATGGAACCTACTACATGGACATAGCATTTTAGCGTCTGCAAAGGCGCAAGGGCTATGCCTTCCCAGTTCATTTCAGCAGACAAGGATTGTCAGGAAAAACGCTCATACAGGATTCCAAAAATTAAGTTCACCTCTCTTTCTGGAAGATCAGGTATATTTAGATCTTGATATCCAAGGCCATTTAGCTCTTCATACCTTTGTATCAGAAAAGCACAGATGATGGAGTGCTGTGAGCCAGCTTTGTTTGAAAGATTGCTAGTGCTTGACTGTGAGTCCACATTAGTGAGCGGAGAAATGAGTAAGAACAGTAGAAAGTAAAAGAATTAGTTACGCATGTGAAAGTTAAGCCTTGACTTGTGGTTCGTAGCCTCCTGTGGCTTAAAAAAAAGTATTTGATAATACCACCATTAGGAGCTGTACTTAACTTTATCAGCCTCTGCATTTTTAAGCAGTGTAATGCCTTGCTTCTGCTATATGATACTGCAAGCAATGACAGAGACTACTTTGTGCTGTTATTTATGCTATTAACAATGCAGTTTTGAGTAATTTTTCCAGTACCAGATTTAGAAGGCATGATTTACAAAGGGCTTTCATCATAATCCTAACCCTTGTCCTCTGTCAGTCAACAATTGTCCACTTTTCTTCTGAGATGATTTAGTTTCTGTAAGATGGCATGTCAGTCCATGTCTGCAGGAGCTCAAGTTTCCTATAGACAACGCTGAGACGATCAGTTTGATCAAGCGAATGCCATTTTATTAGACAAAGTGTTAACCTTATATAGATATTCTTAGCACAGCTACATTGATTTGGCAATTGTTGATTGGACACCTTAACCCTTAACAATGCTAGGATTGGGTAACACTGCCCTAGGAACTCGACCTTCAGAACTTCTCAGCTCCCTTTCTCCTCTGCTCATCCCTGAGTTCTTGCAGCTGGTGTTTCTTTGCTCCCTAATCCACGGCCTTCAGTTTATCTCCACTACGGGCCCATTCTCATGCAGGCTGCCTTACACCAAGGCCTCTGGATTGCTCACAAAATGTCCGTTGTCACACAGCCTATCCACACATGTCAGCTGGGGTCAGAAGGAGAATGGGGAGGCCAGTCTTTTATTGTCAAAAGCCTCCTGTTATATTCTGCAAAAAAGTGCAACTTCTTAGAACTGCTGACTGTATGGAGGATTTGTGATGATGCTGAGTAAATGTTCATAGCAAATTATGATGAAAATAGGCTAATTCCAACAGGTATGGTTTAAGGGCAGGTTGGTGTTTTATTTTGGTTTTGTTTTTATTTTTTTTACAGTTGTGTACTCTGGAAGAGCCTAATGGCATGAATATGCTTTTATCTCTTCTACTGAATGCATCAAAGGGAGGGGTGGGGATGAAATAGCTGCAGTCCTAAAACACAGCATTAAAAATCTGGAAGTTTGTGACATAGCTTTGCAATAGATTTTAAGTCTCTTGATTTCAGTGTCTTGTGTTTTTTCACCTGCAAAACACTGATCATAGCTGCTAACTGCATTTAATTAGCTCTTTGTAAGGTAGTGTGTAAATTTTTTTTATGAAACTTCTGGTAAGGTTCAAATTATTTAAACCTCTTGTTTAAATAGAATCATAGAATAGTTAGGGTTGGAAAGGACCTTAAGATCATCTAGATCCAACCCCCCTGCCATAAGCAGGGACACTTCACACTAAACCATGCCACCCAAGGCTTTGTCCAACCTGCCCTTGAACACTGCCAGGGATGGAGCACTCACAACCTCCCTGGGCAACCCATTCCAGTGCCTCACCACCCTAACAGGAAAGAATTTCTTCCTTATATCCAATCTAAATATATCCAATCTAAACCTCTCCTGTTTAAGTTTGAATCCGTTACCCCTTTGTCCTGTCACTACAGTCCCTAATGAAGGGTCCCTCCCCAGCATCCCTATAGGCCCCCTTCAGATACTGGAAGGTTGCTATGAGGTCTTCATGCTGCCTTCTCTTCCCCAGGCTGAACAGACCCAACTTTCCCAAAAGATGAGAAAATGAGGATAGGAAAGGTTAGTGTAAAATGAAACATGGAAGGTATGGTTAGATGTGGTTATACTTTACACTGGCTTTAACTGTAGTTTTTAACAGTTTTTACAATCACAGATGAAGACATTTGTGTTGAGGAAGCTTAATTCATGATCTAACTAAAACAACCACTGGGGAAGCATGATTTCAGAAGAATGATTGCTTTTCAGTATTCAGTCACCTTCTAAGATATTTGGGACCTTTTCAGATAAAATATTTACAATCACTTTGTCTAGAAAACAGAGCAAATCTCAATAGGGCCTTTTTCAGTCTCTCACTGTATGATGTGTGTGAACAGATACTAGCTAAGGAATAGACAATTACCACAACAAAACCACTGAAGCCATAAAAAGATGGGCACAAACCCCATATAAACTAAAAATCATAATTTAGAAACCTATTTGTGTGTAGTCTGAACCCAATTTTGAACATCACTGATATACTAAAATCCAGAAATGGTCACATGTGTATATTTTATATTCCTCAGAAATTTATATTAAATGTTTACATGTTGTTCTTGCACTAGTGTAAGTTCTTATTTTAGGTTTCAGCAGACATCACAAAATAACTCCTCCTGGGTACTGAATTTTACTCAAGAGGAGGGTAAGCAAGTGACAGTTTAGGACAAGAAATAAAGGATGAAATATGTAGTTGAAATCACAAAAGCAAGCATGGATAAGGACACAAGACATCAAATCTAAGCACAACAAGAAAGAAAACTTGCAGATTCACTGAGACCAGAAAGTTGAAAGCTTCAGTGAAATAAGAGAATTGGAGCTGTTCAGAATACTAAAACAAAGTGTGAGTATCAGTACATCAACACAGTTCTTGGGCTTATCTTTATGGAGGGACTCTTCATTAGGGACTACAGTGATAGAACAAAGGGTAATGGGTTAAAACTTAAACAGGGGAAGTTTAGATTGGATATAAGGAGGAAGTTCTTTACTGTAAGGGTGATGAGGCACTGAAATGTGTTGCCCAGGGAAGTTGTGAATGCTCCATCCCTGGCAGCGTTTAAGGCCAGGTTGGACAGAGCCTTGCATGGCATGGTTCAGTGTGAAGTGTTCCCTGCCCATGGCAGGGGGTTGGAACTTGATGATCTTCAGGTCCTTTCCAACTCTAAATATTCTATTATTCTAATAGAATGCTTAACTCTAGAGCTAGGTCAACCTTTGCAGGCTTTCCAGGAGTTGTGTGTTCCACAATGTGATTTTTCCACTGTTGCCCAGTTTTCTTGGCCTTTTGCTTGGAGGAGATGGGCAAAATTAAGCACCAAATCTAAAAGCGTTGAGTAGAGAAACTCCACTGCAGCTGCAACAGCACACCTCAAAACTTGTCCTGATCTGCTTCGTAGCTTTCTGAGTTACTTAAGATGCAAATCTTCTATGTACCTGAAGCTAAGGCTGTATGTATGTCTGCAACTCCTTGTCTAGTCTTGAAAAGGTGGTTTTGTGACTGCTCACAGATGCCTCATTCCTGGGCCCTAGTTGGGCACAGGCTGTTGTTTAATAATACCCCTTGTCCTGTCACTACAGTCCCTAATGAAGAGTCCCTCCCCAGCATCCCTATAGGCCCCCTTCAGATACTGGAAGGTTGCTATGAGGTCTCCATGCAGCCTTCTCTTCTCCAGGCTAAACAGTCCCAACTTTCTCGGCCTGTCTTCATATGGGAGATGCTCCAGTCCCTGATGATCCTCGTGGCCCTCTTCTGGACTTGTTCCAACAGTTCCATGTCCTTTTTATGTTGAGGACAACATGTACAAAATACTGTAAGCAAAAGTTTTCTTTAAAAATGAAGAATGTCAGTCTAGCCTATGGGATAGAGCACTTGGCCTGGAAAAGTTAGTGTTGGACAAAGCAACATCATCTACTTGACTAGAGTCAAACTTTCAGCTAAGAGTTCATGGCCATGGGGCCATAAACTGTGCCAGGGTGAAGCAGATGGCACGATTTCCTGCTGAGGTGTGCTGCTGCAGATGGCAGTTTCACAGTAGTTGAGTTGTAGGGTGGGAAGGTTACTGGTTTTCTTTAGAAATTAGGTCACTGATCTCTAGTGGTATTCTACTTGACAATTCTGGCTTCAGAGAGTCTTTGTATTTTGCTGAAGGACAGACTGGAGAGTACAGGTGCAAACTAAAGTTCCACACTACTTGGATTATTGTTGGCTCTTAAGTTGGAGAGTCATGCTTACATTTGCTCTGTTTTGTCTGTACCTGCTGTAACAGAAGAATTGAAGGTGCCTGATAAGATCCTCTTTGAGTAGTAGGAGAAAAAGCTTGGATCTTCTGGTGCCCTCTGCATACACACAGTGTAAGAAGCAGGTGTGATGTCACCTTTTCTGGTTGTCCTAGTAACAAGTTAAGCTGTTATTCAATAGAACATGTACTGGGCTCTGCAGACATGGTAGGTGGAACACTCACTTTTGAATTTCAATAAATTGTAGCAAGAATTGTTTGTTGCTATCTGACTTGAATGCATCTGCCTGTGGAAAAACAGTGCCAGGCTGCAGACACACAGGACACACTGCAGTGAAGTGGGGGGGGGGTATATGTGGAAGGGTATATGTGGGGTATAGGTATATGTGTAAGGAAAGGGTGGAATACTACTGCATTATCAAACATACGTTCTAGCCTTGTGTATTCCCCTCTCTTCTTAAAAGTACTTGTACTTGAACTATATCCTCAGTTAATCCTACAAACCTTAAAGCCAAAATGAAGGAAAATCAATTGGCCAGTAGTAGTAATAAAACATCATAGTACTTAAACATATGCATAATGCACACTGCTGTTGTGGGGCTGCTAAGTCCATGGAAAAGGACAAATTATTTGGTACTTATCCATCAGGCAGTAAATATACTAATTGTATATTAGTAAATATACTAATTGAGCACTAGTGTGAACTGTTGAGGGTAGGTCACTAGGAATGACCCCATCCCAGTAAAAGCAGAGTGTAAAACATGTAGTCCCCTTGCCTAGCCAGCAATGCAGAACAATCTGAGGTAGCAAAAAACTCCAAGAAAGGTTTGCTATAATATTTCCAGGTGATGTGTTAATGAATGTATCAAGCTGATTGCTCAAGTAAAAATATCCAGTAATTAGCAGTTATGTTTGTGGTATGAGTCTTACGAGGCAGATAGATAACCACGTCTAAGAACTGTCTGCAGTTCAGCCTGCTGGTGGCGAATGATTCAGGAAGATCTCAAAAATCATTTCAGAGCTGGCTTAATGGTACAATAAGCCACTGCAAGAGAGGAGTTGAAGGAAAAATCTCTGGGGATAATCCGGAAAGGATGTTGTTGTCCCATCCGAACTCAGTGGGTGAACTAGGGTACATTAACCTGTCTGCTGGAGCAAGGACAGTAGTATCCCTGGCATCATACCAGGGAAGTCAGTGGTACTAATTTGTTTCCTACCACAATTAAACTGGAATCAGAATATGGTAGAAAAAAAAGTTTAAGAGCAGTTTTCCTGCCTTTCTTTAATTCATACTATTCAAAGTGTCATTGCTTTTCTACACTCATGGTTAAAAAATAAGAGAAGTCATGGCCAAAGCATTTTTTAAATGTCACTCCTGTAGTGCTAACATTCTCCATTTTTCCATCAATCTTTATGCCTGTTTTCATTGTGTCTTGCTATAAGGATACTGCAGATTTAAAGAAAAGCACAGCTTTTCTATGGTGATAGAGTTTCGTTCATAGCTGGTGCTTTGTAAAAAGCACAGTTACTGTATGATAGCAGCTGATTTGCAAGCTCAAAAGAATCTTACTGGTACTTAAGAAAAAAACTTGGATGTGAAGGGCATGTCTTCAGGCAAGTAAGTATTGAAAAGCCGACAGAAGTGCTGACTTTTTTAATTATGTAAAGAATCTTGTTACCGTTCTGATTACTAGAGCTGAGAAAGGGAATAAACAATAATTTAGGAGTGGAATTGCCTGCTGTAAGACATATTTACAGAAGAGCCACAGGAGAGGTGTTACAGTGGGATTTTTACTCCTACTTAGATTCTTGTCTGTATTTAGGTGTGAACATGATCCAGTGGTGCAAGAAACTTTGAGTTGTAAAATTTCATTCTGTTTAGGAAAACTGTGTTTTGCCTTCAAAAGGAGCTCCAGATTGTTCTGTGGAATTTATCTTGGACAACAGAGCTGTTGTAAACACGTGCAGTTAAGCTGTAGGACTTGATTTTCTTTTTTCGGAGAGGTCTTCTAGAGTTGCCTGGTGAAAACCATGCCTCAGAAGGCATTATCTAATTGTTCACAGCACCAAACTATTCTAGTCTCCTCATCTAAAAGGGAAAAGCACAAAGTATATGATATTTCAGGGACCTATACTAGTAAATCACTTGATAGCTTGAATTGAGAACAGGGCTTTGTGTCCTGTGAAAAGGAAATGGCAGGAAGAGAGCGATCTATAAAACAACAGGAATAGGAAACTGCCAATGTCAAAAGCTTTTTAGAGGCTTGGTCTTTGAGGGGAAAGTCAATTCACTGCTGTTCATATGGAAGACTGAGGAACGGCTGAGTTTGTGTGGTGGTAGGTACAGAGAAGGAATGCATGATGAGGAGATGCAGGATTAGAGATGTGAGAACAATCTCTGTGCATAGTTCCATTGAATACAGGATTTCTATCTCAAGAGGGAAGGGGAAGGAAAAAAACGTAATCATAACTATGGGAGGAGTCACAAGTGCCTCAGCTGCAGGAACACAGGAACACAGACAAAGCGCCAGGTCTTTGTGGGAAGCACCAGCTGAGATTTCAGTGTTGAAAACCAATTGGTGGCCTCACAGTTGAGGCTCATTGACAGAAATGGTTTGCCAACAGTGACACAGCTCCCTTCTTTCTGCAAACTGTAGTAAAAAAAGATTGTACCTCTCAATCTGTGCGCCTTTGTTGTTACAGCTAGAACAGCCTCTAGCTCATCTTCCTTCTTGAGAAAAGGCTCTACCTGCTGTGTTGATTGATTGAAGTTCACTGGAGACAGAGAAAGATTTAACACTGACTCGAGGGCTTCTCTTCGTAAGTTTAACTATACAGATAGACTTAAAACATGATTCAGAGTTTAGATTTGCAGAGAGAGAACAAAAAACGAGGGAAACCCCTGCATTGTTGGGATGGCAGCAATGTGTTGATAGTGTAAAAGAACTGCTTTAATTAAAATTCTCTGAAGACAGGAAATCCTGAGCATAACCCAAACAAACCATGTTTTGCTGCTACGCACAGGACTCAGTAGCGCAGTGTCAGTTGCTACTTCAGAGGTCTCTACTGGACTGTGCAGTGCAGTACTGTATTTCTGAAGACCCCAGGGACTGAACAGTATCTGCAGTTACTGTGAGTTCAGTACCTATGGGTCATATTTCTGCTTCACTCCTGCTAAAAAAAAAGTCTCAGTCATTATGCATTTAAAAACATTCTGGAACCATGCTACAGGATGGAGAGGCACCAGTCTCCAAGGGAATCCTGTTTGATGCTGTTCAGATGAATTAGAGAATGGTTTGGGTTAGAAGGGACCTTACAGATCATTTAGTTCCAATCAGTCCTGCCAGAGGCCACCTGGAAGGAAGGGGTCACCTTCCACTTGACCAGGTTGCCCAAAGACCCATCCAGTCTGGCCTTGAGCACTGCCAGGGTTGGAGCACCCACAGCTTCTCTGGAAAAGCAGTTCCAGTGCCTCACCGCCCTCACAGATAGTAGGAAGAAGTTCTTTACTAATCCAAATCTCCCTTCCTTCAGTTCAGAGCCATTCCCTCTTGTTCTATCCCTCCATGTCCTTGTATAAAGTCTCTCTCCAGCTCTCTTGTTGGCTCTTTTAGGTACTGGAAGCTCCTCTACGGTATCCCTGGAACTCTTTTTCTTCTCCAGGCTGAACAACCCCAGGTCTCTCAGCCTGCCTTCACAGCAGAGGTGCTTCAGCTCTCTGATCATCTTCACGGCCTCCTTTTAGACTTGGTCTAACAGGTCCATGTCCTTGTGTTGGGAGCCTCAGAACTGGACATAGAACTGGAGGTGGGGATTCATGAAAGCAGAGTAGAGGAGGAGAATCACCTTCCTTGACCTGCTGGCCACGCTCCTTTTGATGCAGCAAACCAACATATAGTTGGCTTTCTCTGCTGCAGGTGCACACTGCTGGGTCATGTTGACCTTCTTCTTATTCAGCACCCCCAGGTTGTCTCATCAGGGTTGCTCTCAATCCAGTCTCCACCCAGCCTGTATTTGTGCTTGGGACTGCCCTGACCCAGATGTAAAGATCTTGTACTTAGCTTTGTTGAACTTCAAGAGGTTTGCATGGGCCCACCTCTTGGGCCTGTGAAGGAAGGTCCCTCTGGACTGCATCCCTTCCCTCCTGCAGGTCGATTGCACCACATTTTGATGTCATTCGCAAGCTTGCTGAGGGTGCACTGTCCATGTCACTGACAAAGAGGTTCAACAGTGGCAGTCCCAGTACCAACCCCTGAGGAACACCACTCGTCACTGGTCTCCTCCTGGACACTGAGCTGTTGGCCTCAACTCTTTGTGACCATACAGCCAATTCCTTATCCACCAAGTGGTACATCTGTCAAATCCATGTCCCTCCAATTCAGAGGTAAGGATGATGTGTGGGACAGTGTCAAACACTTTGCACAAGTCCTGGTAGATGATGATAGTTGCTGTTCCCTTAGCTACCAGTGCTGTAACCCCATCGCAGAAGGCCACTGAATTCATCAGGCACTGTTTGCCCTAAGTGAAGCCATGTTGGCTGTCACCAACCACCTCCTTACATCTACGTACCTTACCATAGTTTCTAGCAGGATCTGTTCTATGATCTTGCCAGGCACAGAGGTTAGACTGACTGGCCTGTAGTTCCTTGGGTCTTTTTTTTTCCATTCTTAAAAATGTGGGTTATATTTCCCCTTTTCCACTCAGTGGGAGCTTCACTGGACTGTCACAGCTTCTCAGACATGATGGATAATGGCTTAGGCACTTCATCCACCAGAAAAAAACTTTTGAGAATTGCATATTCAAAAGAAATAGTGATTTTATTATCCTTAGAAATATTTACCTCTTTTTGTAACCACAAGGCAATACGAGCAAACCTCCATTATCTATTTATGTGTTATGTATATGTCTTTCCAACACATGATTTCTACTGTATCACTTGCAGGAAAATGTTAGAGCAATGAGATGTGGAACTGCCACAGCCATTTTCCAGTGTCAGGGGAAAATGCAACTATGTATTTTAAAACCTTTATGAACCATGTTAAAATAACAGCTATGTGCATCAGAATGTACTTTTTTCAGGTTAAACCAATTTGATAGAATATAAATTTAATTAGATTATGAATTAAAATTAGAATAATTTAAATTACATTTTAAAAGTGTAGACTTTCAACTCAGAAAAGCCATTTCTGTACAAAGGAAATTTTTGTCATTGAGGATATTAAGCTTCAAAGACAGCAAGAACTGAGATTACCTGGAAAAGTATTCCTAGTTTTTCTTTAAAAGAATAAAAGGGGGTGAGAGTGTGAAGTTTTGCTGGGAGTCATTCTCCTTTTACTCTTGGTTACTTGTCTGTGTGAGGCAAAGGAACAAGAAAAGGAAAAAAAAAATGCTCAAAAGACAAATTAACAGCATAGAAAACTGTAATTAGACACCTTAAACAACTCACACGTGTTCAGCAACAGGAACAAAAGCCATTTTGAAACTAACTTCATTTCAGTTACACCTATTCCAGCACTTTATTCCAAAAGATGGGAATTCTGGTTATAAGAATGCATCATTTGAGTCTAATAGTTTTGATTCTAACCAGAATCAAATAAAAGGCAAATCCAAAGCAGAGTGGCTGAGCCTTTCCTGCAGTGCAGAGCCATTAGCTGTGTCACAGCTGAGGGCTCTGGCTCAAATCACCAGCATGGCTTTAAAAATGTAAACAGGTTTTGCAACAGTTTTCAAGCATGAATTGTGTTGTAAAGCAAAACCATGTTCATAGCAAACTAAGTAACCTTTACTCTTTGTCACAGGAATCATGTATCGCAAATCCTGCGCATCTTCAGCCGCGTGTCTGATAGCCTCTGCTGGGTACCAGTCCTTTTGTTCTCCGGGGAAGGTGAACTCTGTTTGCATCAGCTGCTGTAACACTCCCCTCTGCAATGGACCCCGGCCAAAGAAAAGGGGGAATTCTGGCATGGTGCCAAGGCCACACATAATAACCACTGTTCTGCTCCTTACATTGGCTCTGTGGGTTTTGTAATGCTAAACTTCAAGCAAGTTATTTTTTTGCCTTGACAAAGTTTGTTCTGTCTCCTCCTTTCTTCAAAGACACTGCAGTTATTTTCTGTTTGTTTCCAAATCCCTGTCAACAAAGAGAGAAGTTCAGTGGTTGTGGGGAGAAAGGGGCTGATATTTTCAGCAACTAATGAATTCAGTTAGCAGATTGAAATCCCATCAGCAGGACCTATGTTATTCCTTTTAAGATGTAGTTAATTCCTTAGTCATTTTGATTTCCATGTTTTTAAGTTCATTGCTAATCATTAACTTTGCCTTATGAAGTCATACTTGATGTTCACAAAGGCCGTTTGGTGTGTCTGGGCTGGGCTCTGAGCTAGTCTCTAGAGGCTCTTCTTCCAAGCTGGACTGCCGTGGTTTGGGTCCTGGTTCCTGTACGCTGCAGTCAGGCTTGGCCTTGTTCTGAAAAGTGCTTAAGAAAACTTTGTTATTGCTCCTCGTAGAAGAATTGCGCCGAGATGACATGAAGAGCAGTGGGCGCAGAGACCGGCTGCTCCTTGTTCTGGAGCTCTGGTTTGCTCTGAGAAACTTCTCCTTGTTGGCATGCTGTATGGTCAGGTGGCAGCGAAGGACCTGCAGGAACACGCTGCGGAACTGTTGAGAAGAGATGTTGTACAGGAGTGGGTTCACCACCGAGCTGAGGTAGAAGAAGATGTCAGCAATGGGAAGAAGAGTGATGTATGCTCTAAAGTAGGGGACAGTCCAGTCCTGCTTTGGTTTAGCAGCAGCCATGATCCTCCTAGCCTGATTTGGCATCCAGCATACAGCCAGAGTTGTAATAATCAGTCCTGCAAACAGAAAGAGGAAGAGGTGTGCGTATATGGCAAGAAAAAAACATGAAACACTAAATATCAGTTCTGCACTTGCTCATTAGGAAATGGTACCAATTCCTCAATGTTTCGCTTGACAGCTTTTTCTACCAGTAGCATTTTTTTGTTTGTTGTTTTTAATAACTGTTACAAGGTCACTGCAGCACATGCTCTGACAGAAGACTGCATACTGCTTGGCTGGTATTTCTGTGTACCTATGGCCGTTTATTAGTGTTCTTTCACTGATACCTGTATCTTCAAAAAGAATGCATTTTTATTTTAGTTTGTGTTCTTACATTTCTTTTGTCTTTCCCTTTACTTTGAAAAGCAAACAAAATAAATAGAAGCTATAGCCATATTAGACCAGGCAATACCCAGAAGAGATCAGATTGTTGTTTGTACTTTAGAAAAAAAAAAGAAAAAAAAAAAAAAAAAAAATCATAATAATAATAGGCCAGCAGAAATCAAATGTTTTTAGAAAATACTTCACCTCCTTTTTNAAGAAAATATTTTTTTTTGTACTTAAAAAAAAAAAAAAAAAAAAAAAAAAAAAGAAAATGTATGCATAATAATAAATTTCCTGTTATTTTTGGTAACTTTCCTCTTACAGAAGATATTTTTAAGCAAAATATGTATGGATCTTTTTATGGTAATTAAGATATGTTGGGCTTTCTTAAAATCAAATTCCAGTGGAATTAAATTATGAATGTAAATGAGAAAAACCTAAGCCTAGTCATGAAAGCGTAAGCAGTTTCAGGTTATAACATATGCTTTAAAATGTGGTATCTGACCATTCTGTATTTATATGTAAGTATAAATACATGTTGCTGCATCACTAATGGCATTAAAAAGGGGGTGACTAGATGTATGAAAACTCTGCCTCTGTGGACTGGCTTTTACTAGGGCTCAGTGGTAGTGTTGTCTTCAGAAGAGCAGCCCTGAAGTAAGGTGTGGGTGACCTTGAGCAGGCTCTGTTCCCAGGCAGGAGACAGAGTTGGAGGAGGCACTCCAGTCTGCACTGGTATCTGCTGCTTCTGGTGCATGTAAGCACTGGAAATCCTGACATCTTGCATAAAATAACAGGTAAAAAAACAATTCTTCTCAGTGCTCCCCCACCAAACATTACTTCTGAAATACCTTACACTGCCAGATTACTGTTTCCACTTTGTTTTTCTCATTGCAGGAAACGTGCCTTATATGAACACTGGGAGAGAGCAGAAGTTGCAGGTTGGCTTCCCTGCTACAGAGGCACAAAGTAGTAGAGTATCCTGATGGTGCACCATTGTCATTTCCAGTAGGCTTTGGTGGTATTGTTAATCTCCAACATCTAACTTCCTCTCCCAACAGAAGCACAGAAGCACTTAATTCCTACCTGTCTAGACTAAGTCAGATTGCCCCCATCAAAGAACTTGCTGTAGAATGCACCACTGAACAGATCACTGTAGGAATACAATTTTGAAATATTGCATGCTGATCTTCCAAACCAGAACATTATACTTCACAAGAGGGAAGACATGAACATAATGGGGAAGGGAGGCAGAAAAGAGAAGAAAGATTTTTCCTAACTTCAGAACTGCCAGGGCTTAAACAGATATGTCCAAATTCTCTCCTCCACCACCCCTGAGCAAAGAAAAGGTATGAAATGTCTTCTTTTTAATTAATTTTGTTAATGAAAGGTATAATTAACAAATTTATGATCTCACTGAATAAGCTACCAAATAAAAGTTGTCTTTTTGATCATCTGCTTCTGTAATCCCTTCATGTCACAATAATTTTGGTAGGATGGGAAGTAGCATATCTTACAGCAGGAGCTAAGAGCCCTGGAAGGCTGTTCACAGTAGACAAGTGACAAACATGTTTCCCTTTGCCATTTTCTGTTCTTTAACTACCGTAACTCACCTTTGTCTCTATTCTCATTCCACTCCTATGCAATCTCAGGCCCCTTTGCTTCCCTTCCCTACTCTTCTCTGCCTTTTTGCCTCTCTTGTCAGTGCCTATTAAGTCTCTGTCAAAAGATGATCTGAATTTTATATTAGTCCTGCAAATTTCCTAGCCTTCAGTGCTTGTTTTTTAATCTGCAGTCAGCATAACCAATATACGCATAGCAGTCCTGGTACAGACCAACAGAAAATAAGGAGCCCCAAGCTGTGGATTGTGGCGGCCCTAATTGAAAAGGCAGCAAAACGATGGTACTGGTTTGCTGTGGCTTTTTCTTCTGTGCAACTGAAACACAAAGCCCATAAACTGAGGTCTGTGGGATTCTTGGCAAATTTTACCAGATGATTTCTTACAAGGGAAAAGAAAATAAGCTCTACAGTGTAACTTTTGGGTTCTTAGTAAGGAACAGGACACTTCATCACACTGTTTAATAGCTTCCTAAATTATGAATACTGCTGTGAAAAACTAAGCAAACAATGTGTGCATTCAGTTTTAAACCTCAAATGTAGTGCTTCAAGATGTCTGACTTTTTGCTTGTATCTGAATGCTTTGCCATTGACTTTTCTTTCTAGTTCAAACTGCTAAAATGCTTAAGATTTCCCCTTATCATCTTCAGTCACTTTTGTTCTGGGGAACTCTGTATTTGTTGTGTGAACAGCAAGAGAAAAATGAGCTGCTTGTGCCCATTTGCAGTGCAGTGAGGTGAGTCTTTTGGGGGGTGGGAGAAAGCGGCAGCAAAACTTTGTTGCTTTCCAGGGATGAGTAATTGTTCATTTTTATGTTTGAAAAAAATGCTTGTGGATTCAAGGGAAATGCACCGTGTAAATAAACATACCAACAAAGTCACAACATTTTTTCAACTGGTCACACTTGACGTGGAGGTATGAAGTAAAATGAAGTGCAGCAGCAGAGCCCCTCAGACAAGCTTTCTGTGCACACCTTAGCGTATGAAATATTTTGACCGAATTACTGCTGCCATCTATTTGAACTTGTACACAGGCCATAGAAGTTTGTGTTGTACTGTAAAGTGCAGAAGGCATTTAAATTACACTGTATGAGTTTGCTGCCTGCTAGGAGCTAAACTCTCTCATGTTTCATCTCATACCCACCCTTCCCTTCCACTGGTTCTTATTAAAGTGAAAAAAATCAGCAGCTCCATTTTTTCTTCCCATTTTCCTGACCACTGCACTGGAGTGACACACTAGATGAGAGCAAAGATTTATCTTCCATGAATACTGATGTTTATAAACAACGTAATGCTGTGGTCCAGTGACCTCCATCACTGATGCTTGAAATTTCCAACATACACTTGAATCTCTTGGTTTAATCATCAAAAGTGCATTAGCCCATACACCATAGCCTAGCTGACTATGTGTAAGTGAATATATCTCAACCAGTAAGTAAGTGTTTGAGCTTACAATTCATTTAACATTGATATAGGCATTTCAAGGTAACAAAAAAAACAGACATGAAACAATCCTTGACTAAAACCACTTCAAAAAGGTAAGCCATAAACTAGCCACAGAATAGCTTACCCAGAATAGGAACTACAGCATTCAAGTATAATCTGAAAAAAAACCCAAACCTCTTTAAAAACAAATCATACCAATTTAACAATGATTTGAATCTGGGGATTGTTACTGTAACTTCCCAGAAGTGTATCTTTCAGTATTAATTCTTACTATGTAACAAAGGATGGCTTATGTAGTAAAATAAACCTAGTGTTTAAGCACCAATAATGTAACTATGCATTTCTGGCACCGAATGGGAGTTTGGCAGTCATCTATCCCTTAGCAATACTTTTTTATTACTCAGAACATTCCTCTGGGCCATAGGGGACTGAATTAAATTCATTATGAACTTTACTGGGAGGGATTTTAAATACATGCAAAAGTCTGGCAGAGTAGAGAGGGCTGCCTTCTCTACCCTTCCAGATATTGCTTGTTCTGCTCTTGAATAGATTTTTGTCTTCCTTTCTGCACCTGAGCACTTAAATCTGTCTCTTTTTATAGTCCAACATCTCCCCTCTACCCTGGCCTCTGCCAGCCATCCCACAAAAGTTGGGATTGTCTACAAAATGATCATGGTCTCTAGGGAATGCCAATATGCTGTATTTGGCTCCCATAGCCTGTTAACTAAGGCTGTTGTAGCAACTCATGTACATGCTCATTTGTCCGTGCAACTTAATCCTGGCACTATAAGATCTGCTGTCTTCTGCTGCTCCTTGTCATTGTTACCCTAAGCAGCCTTAAACCTCAAATTTGCTTTTCTGTGATTAATGGCAAAAAGAGGTTCTCAACATCTGCTTATAAACTGACATTTAAATGGCAATTGTCAGTGGAACATAAGCATATGGTTACTGAGTTATGAGTCAAGTGCAGGCAGTGATGCAGTTGGGTCAGAGGGAGATTTCTTAGCACACATTTCACATTTGCATACTCGGCCCAACTGTTCTCAAAGGTATAATGTGATATTAATGCCCTATGCCTAAATCACAAATTCTTCCAACCACATGTCAAAGGTACTGGCTCCCAAAGGAGGAAAATGCTGAGACCACTCCTCATTATTAAGTTTACTGTCCTAGAGCAATATTAATTACAAGGAAAGCACTTGTTCCTGATTTGATTCTGCTACAAACAGCTTTGAAATCGCACACAAATACACCTTAGAGCTAATCAGGTTCTTGATGGTCACAGTATCAGTCAGTACTAATTCAGCACAAAGAAGAAAACAGACTCCAGGACTAATTAAGAGTGTTACTTTGAGGAGGTGAGGTTTTGGCATGTATTTATGCTATGTTTATTATTTTAACCAGGACTCAAAAATCTTGCTTATGATTAGAAATATGGACCTTGGGCATTAAGCTGTTGTCTTTCTAGTTTTTGAAAAAAACATCAGAAGTCACTCACCACAGTCTTCAGTCACTGAGATGACCTTCCCAACTGCAGATCAATGCAGTGCTGGCTTCCAGCAGCTGCAGCTGCTCTGTGCCTTTGCTGCTGCAGTTGTCTGCAAGTGAGAAGTCAGCCACCATATGCTTATTGTCTACTGACAATTGTCATTGAAATGTCAGATTACAAACAGCTGTTACTTTCATTGCTGCAAGTCTGACTTGTAAGTGCAGCAAAGAAACCAATCGAAGTGATAGCAAATGGCTGTTGGCACTTCTGGGCAATGCTGTCAAGCAGCAGGAGACAGGCAGGCTGTGCTTCCTCAATGTTCGACTGAGGAACACTGGAGCAGCTCAAGGAGGGGACTGCCTTTGCTCTCCAGCCTCAAGGATTTCCTGCCACTGCTGCTTCTGGCAGGTAGGAGCTCGGAGAAGTTTCTGTGGTCCACCAGCAGCTGGGTAGAATTTCAGATCCAAACTTTCAGCTTTGAACAGCTTCTCGTGAGTAGCTGGTGTTCAGCCACTACCCAGATTAACACAGGACTCAAACCCTCTCTGTCTCTGACCAACGGCAATTGGCTGTGGATGAACAGAAGGGTGCGCAGGGGGTGAGAGGGAGGAACACACCTTTTACTACTGCTCCCAGACTACTCCAACAGCTCCCTTGGGTTTAAAAGCAAGGGGCATTTCTTCAGTGCTTCTGTGGAACTCACAATGTTTCTGCCTAACTGCCAGAGCTCGTATCTGCACATAAATGGGTATCTATAGCATAAATCATGTGCTAAAAGGCATTTGTAGATCCCAGACAAGTCTTGTGACATCCAGTGCTGCGTGTCTGCACCCCTTTTGTGCATCCTGCCCTCATCATCCAGACAGGAAGCCTCTATCATCTGAGATCTAGAATTAGGATAAAAAGGCACTAAGAGCAGAATGATAATCCTTCAGACACACTGAAGTGGCCACCCTCTTCTTGCCCTCACACACTTGCTTCTTGGAACAAATACAGGAGGCCCAAATTGGCCACTGCATTCTCTATGGTACAGAGTACCCACAAATCAAGTTCTACTTGGCATGCAGATGTAGAGTGCCACATGTGACACAGGCATAATGTAGGCTTGCCACAAGGCTCCTAACAAATCTGCAGCTGTCCTCCTGTTCCACATTAACAGCATCAATTTTTAGGCAGCGACTGACCACTGGATCTGGGAATAAAAGACTGCTTGATCTGTGTCCTGCACACCACTACGCCTCTGTGTGTGCACTGTTAAGTAGGTCTCTCAGTCTTGGTTACAGAGTTGCTGCAGGAAGTGCCACTAAGCAACTAGTCTATAAAACAGACATGGTGGGTTTGCTGTCCCTTCTACTTGTGACAGTTCTCGTTTCCCCACAATCAATCACTCAATCCTGTATTCAGTGCATAGAACATCACAACCATCAATAAGGGTTTTGCTTGAATGAGGGCTGCAGTGTGCTCCATGTGCAGGATAAAATGTTTGATGAAGTTTGAAACAGGAAAAGAATACTGATATAAACCTCCCTTTCCCTTCACCACCACCTGCAAGTTCTTCTGCTGAAGGGCAAACATTATAATAATAACAAGCACATATTGATGAATGTTAAGGTGAATATAAAAATGTATTAACCTGGGAGATAAATATTGATATTGCTTTGTCTGTGTCAATATTTAGTTCAAGGGACAATAAATTTTTATATTCTTGGAAGTAAGTCAATATGTGCATTGCTACATACATTTTGTATAAGCTCAAATCACTCAACAACTCTGTTCCTTTTACCCTCAACTTTCAGAATCACAGATTTGCCTTTCAGAAATGCTTCTCTGGAAGAGAAAGGAATAAGTAAACTATCCCTACTACCCCTACTCAGGCACTAGCTACAGGAAGAAAAGAAATATGGCAAGCATATACTTCCCAGTGATTTCTCCGTTTTTCTAACCACCTGGGAGATATACCAGCTCACTTTGGGATCTGACAGTGGATCTGGGCTGGCTGCTAGGTGTGTAGCCTCCTGAGGGAACAGGCGTTTCTTCATCAGCAACTTGCTGCCTTTCTGTGGAGCTACTTTGTTTATAGAGAACTCATGTAAGGGTGCCTCTGGCAAAGCAAGCTGAGATAAAATCCAGCCCCTGCTCCTGCCTGGGCTGGCACTGCAGGGATAGAGGACAAAGGAGCTGTCGAGACATTTTTGTCACCAGCACAAGCAGGCAAATCTCCAAGCACTCACAGAGAGGCTCTGGCAAGCACACCATAGCCCTTCTCAGAATGGGTTTGAACTGAACAGAAGCCAGTAACAAACTAGTTATCTTTATAAATGCTGCTGAACAATTAAGCATATGGCCTAGGACAAACAGTTGAAAACCAGCTCCGTGTACATCTGATCCTGTCAACAGCTCCCAGCAAAAAACCAATGGACCTGCAATTCCCATAGCCCCCAGAGGAGTCTGTGTCCATCCAGTGATCATTATGCTCCTCCCAGCCTCAACAGCACTGTGCAATGAGGCCATGTCTCATTAGCAAGCACAGTTGGGTGATAGGCCAGTGCTGTCCCACAATATGGTGCAATAAATGAAAGGCATAGAGAAGAACCAAGCTGCCTGTTGTTGCAATAAATGAACCAGAATTGCAAGGCTTTAATCAATAAGTTGCTGTTCTGTTGCACACTAAATCACGTTTCTTCCAATTGAAGACACCTTTAATGGTCTTGCTAAATCACAAATGCTAAAACCATGCATATGTTCCTCCCATAAATACCCACCCAAAGCAGAAATGTGTTCAAACGCGGGGCAGTGACAACACAGGAATTATTTCTTTCCTTTTTAAAAGCTTTCATATATAACTGGAATTGTCAGGCACATTGAGAATAATTTCACATAAGCATTTGCTACCTTTGGAGTCAGAAAATCACCTGCAGCTGCTTTTGGTACTTCATTTCACAGGTGACTAATTGCCACTGTAAATCATTACGAAGACCCAGGAGTTGTTAGCAGAATCTGAAGTGTATGTCTTCTTGCTTAGATTGGACTGCACTCTCTCCCTCACAAGTGCCCTTAAGGGTGCTACAGGATCACTGAGACCAAACTGGCTTATCAGAGATTCTGGCTGCATATTGTGTCATTGGGCCAAAGCAATGACAGAACAGAACAACAGCATGCACATAACGCTCTTGCATCGCCCAACAAGTTGCTCAGTTCAGGTCCTCTCTGCTCTGCTGAACATATTTCTTCTTGACTGGCAACAAAGAGCTGCTCTAGGCTGGATGCAATGCAGCAATATCACCTCAGCTACACGCTGGCTAAGGGCTAGGTGAATTTTGTGTTTCCAGCAATGTCATCTCTAATTGAAACTAATACTGAAGGAACCTGCCCAGCAGAACCTGCACTTTCTTGCAAAGTGATGATGTTTCAGTCTCTGTTGTATTTCACTGCTCTACAACTGATAAACAGCATATTAGGCCCGCCTGGACAAGTTCCTGTGTTATGTAATTTAGGTTACCCTGCTCTCGCAGGGGGGTTGGACTAGATGATCTTTAGAGGTCCCTTCCAACCCTTAGGATTCTGTGATTCTATGAAACACAAACATTCCCATCAAACAAGGAGAAGATTACGAGAGGCTTACATGGGGCTGAACCAAAGTTTCAAGTCTATGTACCATGGAGTAGTCCAGCTGGGACTTAGAGAACACGACAGTAAAATCTTTGCTGACACTGCAACACTAAAACGTAACAGCTTCCAGGGATCCCACCACACACTTTTCCACAAGCAATGCCAAAAAAGAGTCCTTCAGAGGAATAAGCTATTTTTGCTTTGCACTGTCACTGCCGTTAGGTAGAGTGATATTGGATGCATCAGAAGTTGTCAGGGGAACATAGATATGCAGAATATAATTAGTGGGGACAGGAGTGTTAACAGTTCTACTTCTTAGCAATTTAAAATATCTGACAATTATCTTCAGTTATTAGCAGGGTCAAGTTTTGCTTCTCAAATGTTTTTAAATACTGCCATTTCACAGTGCAAACACTTAGAAAAAGCTAAAAATACTCAAGGAAGTTTCGTGACAGAAATACCGTTACTGAACATGAGCAGTCTTCTTGCAAAACAGCCATTAAAGACATGATATGCTTTTAAGCGCCATACATGTTCATATATTGGCCGAGGAAATCACACCAGTTTAACATAGTTTGTATGGGGCTTGCACCACAAGGCTTTGATAGTCTGGGACTACAGAGGTAGGTTCTGTGAGAAGCTGCTAGAAGCTTCCTCCATGTCTGATGGAACAATGCCAGCTTGCTCCAAGACAGACCCACTGCTGACCAAGCCTAAGCCTATCAGCAGTGGTGATAGTGCTTCTAGGGTAACACAGTTAAGAAGGGGAAAAAATTGTGCAACAACTGCAGCCAGAGAGAGGAGTGAGAGCATGTGAGAGAAACAGCTCTTCAGAGACCAAGGTCTGCAGGAGGGAAGATGTGCTCCAAGCACCAAAGCAGACATTCCCCTGCAGGCCCTGGTGCAGACCATGGTGAGGCAGGTGTCCCCCATAGTGCAGGGAGGTCTGTGGTGGAGCAGATCTCCACCTGCAGCCTGGGGAGGAACCAGCGCTGGAGAAGTTCATGAAGAACTGCAGGCTGTGGGAAGAACTCATGCTGGAGAAGTCCATGGAGGATTGTCTCCTGTGGGAGGGACCCCATGCTGGAGAAGGGGAAGAGTGTGAAGAGTCCTCCCCTGAGAACAAAGGAGCAGCAGAAACAAGGTGTAATGAACCGACCACAATCCCTATTCTCTGTCTCTTTGCACCACTGTGGGGGAGAAGGTGGATAAAATCAGGAGTGAAGTTGAGCCCAGAAAAAAGGGAGGGGTGGGGGGAAGATGGTTTAAGGTTTGTTTTTTATTTCTCATTATCCTGCTCTGATAGCAGGACCTATAGGGGCCTATAGGGATGCTGGGGAGGGACTCTTAATTAGGGACTGTAGTGACAGGACAAGGGGTAATGGATTCAAACTTTAACAGGGGAGATTTAGACTGGATATAAGGAAGAAATTCTTTCCTGTTAGGGTGGTGAGCCACTGGAATGGGTTGCCCAGGGAGGTTTTGAATGCTCCATCCCTGGCAGTGTTCAAGGCCAGGTTGGATGAAGCCTTGGGTGACATGGTTTAGTGAGAGGTGTCCCTGCTTATGGCAGGGGGATTGGAACTGGATGATCTTAAGGTCCTTTCCAACCCTAACTATTCTATGATTCTATAATTTGATTGGTAAGAAATTAAATAATTTCCCCAAGCATAGTTTATTTTGCCTGTGATGGTAACTGGTGAGTGACCTTTCTCTGCCCTTATCCTGACCCATAGCCTTTCATTATATTTTCCCTCCCCTGTCCAGCTGAGAAGGGCAGTGATACAGCGGCTTTGGTGGGAACCTGGCATCCAGTCAGGGTCACCCCACCACATTCTGTTACTGAGACGGTAATGCATTTATTGACACTGTGATGCAGTGACAAATGCACCTTCCACACACAAGTCCCTGCCTTTAATGGTCATTTATTTCTTCTGTTCATTATGTTAAAAATTGTACTTCACATGAGTTTTTGTTGCTCTTCAGCTTTAACCTTCCAATCTCAAATTTCATCTTAGCACTCATCTACTATAATTCAGTCTCAAATGTGCACAACTGTACAGAGAAATGATGAACCAGTCTCTGATACTGTAACTGGATACTTAATTCTTGAACTGGAGTGCCAGAGCAGCATCCCCACAGCGTAGTGGGCCCCCAGGTGCCGGTGAGCCTGCTGGGTCACTACACCAACATACCACAGTGCTCTTCTGGGGACCTCAACTGTGTGGAGGAAGCAATCTGGTCCTGCAAAACCCAGAAGCTAACGGGAGAATTTCATACACTCCCTTGTGCTCTTTGGCACTTTCCCTCACATAGGTGGGTAAACAGTCATGAAATCATTACACCTTACAGTAAATACCAACTTGGCATTTGAAGCAACAATCGACTGTTTCATTCAGGTGCCAATCACATGTGGTTTGTCAATAAATGCCACAAAATCCAGCATCTACTTTTGAATCGTTCATTTCCGTTCACTATAACTATTCTCCAGTAAAAACATAGCTGAAATTTTAAACCAGAGCTACTTTGGGTAAAAAATCAAGAATATTGTGGAAATACACATGGACTGAGCATGAGAAGACATACCCGAGTAAAATAAATACCTATTAACTGCTCGTTTTTAGAAATTTTAACATTCCAGCTGTCAGAAAATACTTGCTTATTCAAAATTGTTACTTCTGCATTGAGAAAGCATATTTAAGAAACACTAATGTGAACACAACTATGTAGGAAGGAACAGGTTTATTTCTTTATTGCTGCTTCTCCCCTGCAAAACAAATTCTTACCATGGTTGCTTTGATTTTCTTTTAGGAAGAGTGAAGACTTGTTTTCTTTCTGCATTGGCAAAACAGTAGGAAAAATACATCTTCCATATAAATCTCATTTAAATTCTGCATTCTAACTAGCAAACACAATTTGGAATTGAGAGTTTTTTTTGTTTTTACATTACAAAATGAGCCACTGCAACATTAAACAGCTCATCTATAGCAATTCAGCAGGAGAAATCATTGAACAATCAACTGCAGAATACAAATACAGAAAGACAATATATTAGCTCAGCAGACACATAAGACACTTGTGAGCTCTGCCAGAAATACAAGCTTTAGCTATATGTTATATGGATCTGATCATCACAGGGAATCAGCAAAGCTTTTCCTAAACAAGAAAGATATTATCAATCTCCAAGTCAAATTTTTGTACCAAAAGCCCTGAAAGGAAGAAAACTTGCTGTTTTGTATCAAGTGAGAAGAAAATGGAATTATTGATACACAAATGGTAGCAAGATTATGCTTGTCAGCTGCTTTAAACGAACAAATGCAATTGGCGTTTATGTTTAGCAGCTTAAGTGAGAGGACAAACCAAAGCAAATTGATATAAAAATTACGTGCAGTTATCCAAATTTTACAACAAAACCTGCAACAAGAACCAGGATCCAGGCAGAAATGAAGAAATGCACCAAGGCACATTTGGCACTAGCAGCATGAAGGCTGGCAGCGGCTGTGCTTTGGGACTGATGGCCAATTTATTACACTCCTCTGTCCCTGAAAAAGACAGCTGTGTCAGTCCAGTAAGATAGTGACTGGTGCCTCAGCTTCCTTTCTTGGGAGGAAATGGTGTTGCATTGGATCAAACCTCCCATTTCTTCTTTCACCCTGATTTGCAATCTGGCCACAACAGTTACATGCACCACCCAAATTGTGTCTGGAGCTGAAACCTACTGCATATAGCCTTATGCAATTCTTACCATAATGCAACATATTGTATATAGATATTGATATGGGTGAGGCTGTCTGTCTTGATCAGAAGGTACCTTTCTGTCCAAAAGTGCTGCAGAGTGGTGTAAGA
This sequence comes from Agapornis roseicollis, assembly GCA_002631895.1. Classification (NCBI taxonomy): domain Eukaryota; kingdom Metazoa; phylum Chordata; class Aves; order Psittaciformes; family Psittacidae; genus Agapornis; species Agapornis roseicollis. Next base: position 30,711 of record NDXB01003357.1, on the reverse strand, counting down.
GGGCCATGGGGCTGCTGCAGCAAACTGGGTACAAAGAGGTCCCATCCCACACCAACACATGGGAGCCTCTAGTTCCCAGGAGCTTATCCTTAAGTAAAATCATTGAGGAAACAACCTACACAGGCCAAATATTTCTACTACAAATCTGGCATGGGCAGGTGAAAGGCTGCCTGAAGGACTCTCACATTCTTCTGAACTCACTGGCAGCTTGCTCTTTCTGACAGCAGTGAGCCTTTTCCTGCTCTGAACAGACTCCTCTCATTTTTGGAGGGAAGACAACATTCTTCTCTGGAAATGCTGGCGTGAGAAATGAAATCAGGTATTTTGGGGCATCAGACAGCTATCCTATGGAAAGGGTGAGAGAGGGGGAACTTGTGATTCATCCATCTCCAGTAGAGCTATAATGGTCATTCCAACACTGCAAGTGAAGACCAAACTGCAATCTGACTCCTTCAGTGTGTCCTGGGGGAAACATAAAGTAACTATTACACAAGACAGTGTTCTTCTTTAAATTAGGCCTTACCTTTGATAATTTGGATCAAAGCCTTGAGTAGTGGTAAAGCTACTTAAAATTGCCCTAAGAAAAATGTCCTGGCCCAACACTGCTTGTTTGCAGCTTCCCTCCGAGAAGGTTGTTCAGGGAGCAGTAGTATTTCCATTGCAGCAAAGTCTCTTCTCTGCTTATACCTGAATCTCCTTTTATTTACATTTCAGAGCTGTCCAGAAAGTTGTAATGAGTGCAAACATGTCAAAACCTCCTTTATAAACCTTTTCAAGTAATATATATACAAGATAAAGTGTATTCTTCCCCCTTGCCACAAGCTTGGCGGCAGTCTAATTCAAAGTCTGAGACTCAAAGTCTCCCCATACCATGTGAGAAGGTGAATATGCTCTGCAAAATGGCATTCAAATAAACACCTAAACATGGATTTGCTGAGCACTCAGGCACCGTTTGGCTTGGAGCCTTGTGTCTGGGGTGTGATATTTGCACTTGGCTTCCAGATAGCTGCTGGGGACTTCCAAAATGTCTCAGCTACGCAGCAAGCATCAATGGCTCACAGCAAACATCAGGCAGCATTTCTTCCTCTCCTCCACACACTCAATCTCTGTCTTGTATCTTAGTAGTAGTAAAAGATGTCACATCATTTTGTTCTATATAATTTATTTGAAGAAAAACCCTTATAATGACTTTCAACTTCAAAAATAAGCCAGTGCATGTTCCTTTCTTTATATAGGCCATACAGGGTACATTTTTGCTAGCCTTTTAACTCTCTTTTATTTCCTTGAGGTGAATCCACAGCTAACTAGAGTATTCCAGGTGGAATTAGAACATGCAGCTCACTCTATCTGTTGTAGCACCTTTCCAAGAAACACTAAGAACTATAAGATATTACTGCAGACCTGAGAAAACTAATTAAGCCAGAGCTCCAACTACCTGACAGCTTGCTCTCTCCCTCTCACCTAGAAAATACAGGAACAAAACAGAGCTTCTTAGAGGAAATCTATAAACAAAGAAGAGGAAACAAGATGTGGCAATGCATTTGATTCAATTATGCCATTTTAAACTTAAATTCTGGAATCTGGTGATAAATACGGTGTTTTCCGGAGCACAGTGAAGATACAGGAGATTTTAGCAAGGAACAAATCTACCCTACTATAAATTACAAAATACATTTCTTTTTCTGAACTTGTGCAGCTGGCTCCAACTTTGGGCACACAGGATGACAGTATTGGAAAAAAAGACTTTTACAGTAACCCTTTCACATTTAATAAATATATGACTATGAAAGGGAGAAAGAAGATCACTAAATATCAGTATTTCCAGCAACTGAGAGGGCAATTATTAGCATTTGGGAACTTTCCTATGCATTTATATAGCACCTTAAGTTCAACTGCTGGCCTTTGGTCTGACCTGTACCATGACAGAAATAGATAATCCTATTGTTTCTGACACTGCTATGTAATTAAGTAGCTGCTCTGCCCCCATTAACATAGCTATATCCACTATACACTTTCATTTCTCATCCTCTTTCTAGAACAGCCTCTTACTTTGAAATAAGTTTTTCTAATCATTCCTACTGACTAAGATGTCTCGGGAAGAGACATTCTTCTTGAGCTTTGTAAGGTGTTCACCCACTCACGAGTGAAATTCTAACTCCCAAGAACTGATAGAACGAATTTTTCTTAAAATATTCAAGAGATTAAAGCGGAAAGTCTAAATCATCTTCTCATGTGGGAATAAACTTCTTTAACCAGTAGGTAGTGTAGTAAAAGGCAGGCAGCTCTCTCCTAAGTTACCTGAGCAAAAACGTATTCTTTTCTCCTTGAAGTCATAGAGCCAAGGGCCTAGATTTGGTGCAACAGTGAACCCCGGGCAGCTATGCTATGGGCAGTAGGATGCCCCCACAAACCCTGCCTGTCACTTTTAATGTCAGGGAAAACAATTTTTGGAGGCTGCACTGGTGAAGCTTATTAGAGAAAAATGTGGCAGGAGATCTGCTCTGGGACACTGGGTTCCTTGATCTCTTTACTGGGGCAGCTGGAACACGCAAGGTTGACTAATTTGCTGCCACACACTAAGCAAATAAAGGCACCTCATTTGCTACAAGAAACTTCCATCTACAGAACCTCCCTAAATCCGGAGACAGCATCTTCAAAAAACAGATACTTTCTTCCTGCTGCTTTCCACTTACCCAAGTTAACTTTTTCTGGACAAAAACAGTCTTGCAGAGGTGGGAACTAACTCAAGGTAGGTAAAAGCAATTGTGCACACTGGTAAATAAGAATCAACACAGAGGAAAAACATATTTTAAAAGGCTGGTGCATAACACTGGGACTGTGCTTGCTCTGCTGCCCTTGCACCTCAGTGACTGCAGGATTCCTGCTACACCCACTTGGAACATGTCAATAGCATCCGATGCTGAATCATAGAATCATAGAACAGGTAGGGTTGGAAAGGACCTTAAGATCATCCAGTTCCAACCCCCCTGCCATAAGCAGAGACACCTCACACTAAACCGTGCCACCCAAGGCTTCATCCAACCTGGCCTTGAACACTGCCAGGGATGGAGCACTCACAACTTCCCTGGGCAACCCATTCCAGCACCTCACCACAGAACACCCATATAATTAGTGGCTGATCACAAAGACCAAAATTTATTCACTTGTAGTTTCTGATAACAGGAAAATGTTTTCAGATCTTACTGGTGCAGCCATATTTATGCAATATACTGTATTAGTTTTTAAATTCTGTGTGCAGTCAATCATATTACCATGCCCTACAGGAGGTTTTTGCTAAGTACTTAAAAAGTTCAGAAAAGCATCACAGCATACTATGAAGGCTTATGCTCTATTTTGCATTCTTTATTTGCCCAAAATAGTTGTTGTTCTGCACTCAAACTCATATTTGTAATAAAAACCCTACTCAGCTGCTCATATAGTAAAGAAACTATTCATGACTGAATAATGTACCAATTCAAAAGCAATCTCTCTAAGCTACAGGAAACCTCTTGAGTTGCAGTCTGAATAAAATGAAGCCTCAACAAAATGAGCCACTTTGAAACTAAATGAAAATTTAGCAAATTGATCTGAACAAGAAAATCTTATATACCATGCAATGTTTTTAGCAAGAACAGAAAAGCCTGTCAGGGATCATGTTTGGGGAAAAAAAGAATCACACCAATAAATAAAAAGGTAGTGTTAATGTTTGTTTGCTCCTTTTTCTAAAGCAGGATATTTCATTTATAATGGGACAGTGAGTTTATAAGTTTGTGTTTAAATAAAAAGTGGCAAGTGCTGAGAGGAAAAAAAAAAAAGACCAAACAATTGAATCGCTGGATGTTTTCTTGAAGGGGGTGTTCTCTCTTCCCGCTTTAGTTTTTAATCCACATTTTGGTGCACATGGCACCTCACAAACCTCTCAGCTCTGAAGTTACTCTGAGAGCAGTACACCAGTAGTCAGCCTGGTCTAAAAAGAAGATGAGTGCTTGGTTTGTGCGCTGCCATAAGCTAGTGGAGCAAAATGACTGCAGATCAAAGTTATGAAATTGCTGGAGCAATCTATACTGCCAAGATGAAGAGCTGAGGGAGGGACAGAAGCAAATGCTGGTGGTGCTGTCATCCAGCAGCACAGCAGGAACGTAAAAGGTAAGGGAAGAAGGGAAGAAGGGGAGAAGGGACAGTAAGAGATGAAGCTTGAAGGCAGTGATCATATCAAGAATCCCTTATATTTCTGAAGCAGCATGCCACAAGAAAATGATACTCCCACTGAACCAGTAAATAATTCTGTTTTCCATGAAGGTGAGTTCAAGCAAATGAGGGTCTGGGATAGAAAAAGCTCTAGTCATGCAAAAACACAATTTGCAGTTGGAAGCTGCTTTGGAACAAGAGTCAGGTGAGAACACCTTTAGGGNTAATTCTGTTTTCCATGAAGGTGAGTTCAAGCAAATGAGGGTCTGGGATAGAAAAAGCTCTAGTCATGCAAAAACACAATTTGCAGTTGGAAGCTGCTTTGGAACAAGAAAACAAGAGTCAGGTGAGAACACCTTTAGGGAAGACACGCGCCTCAACCTGCTCTAGGACAATAAGGCTGTAAAATGGCCATTGCACAATTAGCACGCACAAAAGGCTTTTTTAATTAATAAATAAGTAAATACATGAGTAAGGTCAGCAGGCTCAGGACTGGATCAAGAGGTGTCAGTGCTGGTGTATGTGCCAGCGCAGGCAGGGATTCTTTCCCAGATAGAGATGCATACAGGGTTGGGCTTTAAAGAAAGCTACTTCCCTATCTGGTCCCAGGGGCAAAATTAAAAGTCTGTTGTAACAAGATGAGAAGCAGCATTAGGCATGTGGGACTGAAAAAGACATTTTACCCATCTGAAGCACTAAGAGAAAGAACTTGCATTGTACATTTGTATGGAACAAGGGATTTTTTATTTTTTCTTAATTAAGTGGTATTGAAATATGCAAACTATGCACTGCTCTCTCACTCTGCTTGAATTCGTGATTTACAATGACAGTTTACTTTTAATTCCACACCTGGAAAAAGGAGATAAATCAAGTGATAAGCTGCCGACAATGGTCTCAAAATGGAGAGCCCTTTACCCAAGAGTTCCTTGGAGCTTGCTGAGCTGGCACTGCATTTTAGCAGATCCGGCAAGATTATCAGCTAATGACAGGAGCCAAAGCTGGTTACGACACTGTAACAAACTCCACTGGTGCACACTCTGCCTCTATGTTTTTAAGGGAAAAGAAAGAAAAAAGCTACTGACTTCAGAAGGTGTTACAGGAACAAATGAACATCAGCAACCTGCTTCTCGTGAGCACTAAACACACCTTGAAGTAAAGAAAATCTGCAAGCCTGAGAGCCTGCAAGCTGCAGGTACCTCTCAGACCTGAGACAAAGCCGTGGGGAAGGGCAATGTCCTCCACCCTCAAGGGCTGGTGAGAACTGTAAGCAAGGCTCCAATCACTTCCCCAGGACGACAGGCTACTGAGCCAAAGCAGTAGCCAAATGCTATGGGAACTGTCCCCAAAACCAGTGTGATACATAGAGAAGAGCACACCTGGCTCCTGTTTCGTACCACAGGATTTATGGGCATACAACACTGGCTGCCACTCTGCTGTACCTATCTGTGCTACCTGGGAATAGGGTCAGGGACAACAAAATCTCTGCCAAAAAAAAGGTTTATTTTCTCGGTCTGCATTTTTCCATTCAGAGGAACAGCTTCCCTGCACTGCTGGCTGGCAAAGCTCAGTGAGGCTCCCCTCTCCCACATCTCCTTGAGAAGTCCCTGGCACCCCAGCCACCAGCACAGGGGTCTGGGGACACTCACTCACAAGCCAGCTAACATTCATGCCATCTTACCAATGCCCTGGAGCAAAGACGTGGCATTGGAGTTGGGAAAAAAGGAAAATACAAAAAAATCTCTGAGGCCAGAGAAAAACCCACAGGGCACAAACAAACCAGACACAGTGGTGCAGGTTGACTTCTGTCTCCTAGAAACAGTTCCAAGAAAATGCCACAACTCGCTTATGCTCATCTACCCTGGGTTTTGCTTGTCCCCACCAGCCAAGTTGGCATCCTCCCTGAGACTGCCCCATTGGTTTCCTGTGTAATGTGTCTAGGAAATCTAATTGTTTCAAGAAGCACTCTCTAGCCCTAGAAATTCTTTAGAGCTGCCAGGCTCTGTGGCAATCAAAGTGTCTAAATAAATATGCAGAAGTGTGCTTGAGCCAGAAAGCCTTCCAAGGAACCAAGACACTTTTTTTTCCCCCATTCAGCGCAGATCAAAGTAGTTCACATTTGTTTTTGTCAATACCAGTCATGCACTAAGGCACATGTACCAGCACTGAAGGGTGCCACATATTGCACTCTTGCAGGTATGCAGGACTAACACCATGGACATGAATGCAAGATACTAGCAGCCAAGACAGACACACACATACACACACAATTTAAGCCATTCTATCTTGAAGCTAATTGAAACCATCTCTTAATATTGCATGTAGAAATGTCTGATATTTCTAAATAACTTTTTTGGTGTTCATATATAATGAAAGAGCAGTAAGCAATTGTAATTCAGTGCTCAAAAGAAGAGGCTGCGAAGCAAATGCATCTTCAAGCCTGCATGCCAGAGCCACTTTCACTGTGCCACAGACTAATGGATTTCAGTGATAAAACGCGAGTGTTACACCTTTAACTATTAGATATTTTATGCAGCTTTAAAAGCAAAACAGCTGCTCCCACTTCCAAGCAGGAAAGTTCTATTCTATCCAAGTGAAAAAGCAAACCGTAAATTCACTTTTGATTGGAAGAACGAGACCAGTGATAACACACAGCCATAATTGCACTTCAGTATAAAAACCTGAAAACTTAAAGCCTTGAATCTGAAGGTCATGATTGCTCTTTCTATAGGCCTCCTTGGTGGAGGAGTTTAATGTTTCTTGTTATTTTGGTTACACTGTAAGCTAGTTTTGGTTTAAAGGACTCTTACATCATGCTGAAGCTAACCACCATTTGGTGGAGCACCATGGCCCTTTAAGACACCAGTTCTTACCTCCTAATTCACATACAGTTTGATCTGTCAGGACCAGGACATTGCACCAAGCTGGAGACTGCCTCTGCCTTCAGGTGAACGAGTGTCTCACACCAAAACATGTACAATTAGGCCTCCCTAGCTGTGGCACCAAGGACAGTGAGCTGCTGGGTACAATGCGGCCCCAGCACAGAAAGGTGCCTGAACACAGGAAAACAGATGAAAAGGGTAAAAGCCCAGGTAACCTTCAGAAGCCTGTGTAAGAGAATAAAATGGGTATTCTTTCTTGTTCTTTTTTTAATAGGTTGGAAATAGGAAGACAGCACAGGTGATAAGATTTTTCCTCAACATCACAGAGGAAGCACTATCCTGTGGCAGAGCATCAAACAGACTTAGATGACCACATGAAGCCCTTCCTTCTAAGTTCTGGTGTCTTCTTGGACACACTTCACAGCCAGAGCACTGGGAAAGCATGACTTCAGCCCTTTTCCCATGGACAACATAGTCTGACTATGCAGACAGACCTCTTTTCAAACATCTTTTTTAAAAAAAATGTATCTTACTGTTTAAAGAAAAAAGAATCCCAAAATTCCATCATTTATAGAAAAATGTCTCCATGTTTGTTAGATGTTATATGCTTTACCACAACAATTAAATGACTTGAAAAAAAACCAAGTGACAGGTATATTTTTTTCGAGATCACTGATCTTTTGACTAGGGGGAAGAAAATCCCAGCTTTAATTGCATGAAGCTGCATATCATACTTCCCTCTCTTGAGATATCATTATAGGCCTGAAACCAGAGAATTGCATTGCCAGCTCTTGCCTGCTCTTCCAGCTATTTCTGGGTTTTAATAATTATTCATTAATTGCACACTATGATAAGATCCTTGCTGTTTTGAAACATTTTCCCTCTGGCCCCCATACTATTAAAGACCCTGATTGCCTGCCAACAGCATAAAATTAAAAATCAAAGCACTACCTCTGAAAGGTTTAATATGTGCCACATTGAAAGAGTTTCTACAGCTTACAGCCATGTAATTGCATCACCGGCTAACTGCACAATCTCTGTCAGCGTTTGAAATGTTTTCTTTTGAAACATTAGCCAGCTGAGAGCAGAGGTTTTGTTTAACACCCTGATTTACTCCCTGTGCATGCCAGATTTTTGTATGTCTCCTGTGTCCTTCCCTGCTTCTTCTCTGCCCTGCCTAGGGCAGGTGAGAGGGAAAGGCCACAAAGCACCACATGGCCACAAAGCACCCTGTTCCCACTGGGAGAGCAAGGAGGGAGAGAAAAGAACAGCCATCGGTTCAAGCAGATTAGTAAAAGCATTTTATCAGCTGAACCTCCTCTCTATCCACCTCTTAAAAGTAGGTGCTTTTTTCCTGCCTGCTGAATCCTCCTCCTCTCCATTACAGACCCCTCTCTCCCTTTGCTGGTCTGCAGGGACCTGATGCTCCCACCAACCCAGAAGCCCCTGAAACCTCTCCTCCTGTCCCAGGCTGCCAAACCCAACAACACCCAGCCTGCACAGGAAACATTTCCATTTAACCAACACTCTTTTGGTTTTTGCTCTCTTCTTGAAAAGGGATAACGTTTCCACATTTTGCCAGGGGTCACATTAAGGAGTGGGTGCCTCATGATGCTGCCTGGAATAAACCCCTGTGGCTCCAGGGACAGGGAGCAATTCACAGTTGTGTCCTTTCACTGACTCCACAGAGATCTAAGTGTTAATTCTTCATCCAAAAATCTCATTTCTAAATCTTATTTCTTCAACAGAAGAGTCATATGGATAAGGACAGGTCACCAGCAGCTAGCCTAGCACACACATCTTTACCACTGAGGCAGCCTGAAGAAATCTGTGCTATTGGGTTGATCAAAGCTGGTTTAGACAAAGAAAACCGTGGAAACGTAGGTTGCATTGATCGAAGTGTAGTTATGATGTGCCAAACGGGAATAAAGATGCCCTTCACACAGTTTGTCTGCTTTAATAATTTCAATATTAACAGTGCTCTTTCCCAGAAAAAGGCAATTTTCTACATTTGGTTTTTTGGACCTTTCGATTATCACAAGTGCCAAAAGCTGTTTAATGCTTATAAAAGCATACCTTAGAAAGATATTCCTCTGCAAGCCTGCAAATGAAGAGGCTTCAGTTATTTGTATCTGCTTGTGCACCAATACACACTTTTAATTCAAAATCTTGATCATGTCTGCATTATAATCTGGCTGTCCTTCCAGTTCATGGATTTCACTTTCACACTACTTCTAAAATCAAATCCTGCAGCTTCTGTAGAGCATCCCTGGAAAACTGGGTGGGTTTGCCCTAGTTAACCCCTAACCTACAGGAAGGTGTTCTCCATTATTCCCATACTATCATAGCAATTAAAAACAGGAACACTGTAGGTAAGATTAGGTATTATGGTAAAACAAAGTCTCTCTTCATAGTAGCTTTAGGGAGCCAGAAAAGAAGCTGGCCTTCACTTTGATTTATAAATTGTAATTTAGAGGTTGTATAATAAAATATGCACTGTGTTTTGCAAAGGTTTTTTGTATTGAAGACTGTTCCCTGAAAAGGAGGGAGGCTGCTGGTATCTGGGCTTTTCAGCTGCTGACACCTACATGTGGGGCAAGAAATTGCATTGGGTGAAGTCTGGAGGGGTAGATCTGTAAACATGGATTTAGATTCATAACATCAGATACTGAGACCTTAAAGATATTGGCCTGACTCCGTTCCAAATATTCGGCTCTAGAGTCTAATTTAAAATAAAAATTCATGGATATTATGTTTGGGGGGTTGGGTTTTGTTTTGTTTTTTACTGGAAATGTACAGATATATGTTTGAAGGAAGTTTCTGGGGTAGAATGTCAAAGTGCAGTCACAAAGAACACATCACACGCCAGATTTGTAAGGATTTTCATGCAAATTGGTGCTCCATAGGGCAAGTAGATTTGAAATTGGGAGATCATGGGGTAGAGATAAACAGTACTATGTTAAAGAGAAAATTATTAAATGGGAAATCCTCTAATATATATAAAACAAAAAGCCACTTTCTTTCAGGAGCACTCTGTGTTCCCAGAGGAAAGTCTCTGGGGCAACAGAGAACAGGACAGGCTCTGTACCAAGAACTGCAATGCACAGGGACATCCATGTTGCAATCGGCCACCACTCCACTGGTGCAAGGCCATGCCCGCACCGTGTGGTAGGGGAGAATCAAGGGCCCTGAAAAGTAATGGAGTTGGTCACCAATTCTCCTGGGAGTATTTCTGCTTCTCCACCTTCTCTGGCACAGCAGCCACATTGCAAGGTGCCAGCCACCTTATGCACATGCTGCACTGCACCCAGTGTGCACGCAGGGGGAATTTGCACCTTTTCCTTTCTGATCCCCCTTCTGATTTTGTGTCTGTATCTTCTGGACCTGCCTGGTATAATTTAGACATCTCTTTCCTCCTGGTTTGGCTCTGCACGAGCAATGCAAGAAGGAATCTGGTGTGTGCAAACCTGCTTTCCATCTCTCCATCTTTTCCTGCACTCCAGTGTGAGCCCATAGCTGCCCCTTCTCCCTGAATTCCTGGTCTTTGTATGCTGACCTCACTTTCCTACAGAGGAACAATGGAGATGACAAAACTCCATACTCCTGAGATGTTGCAGACATCAAATCCATTGTGCATGGGCTGTCAGGCACAGAGATATTTTTTTCTGTCCAAAAGAACAGTACACAGACTTTTATCTTGCCTCTGCAAATGAGAGAAACATTGAGGGGTAGACAGCTGCCTGTTTCCAAGCCTGGGGTTGTGAGGAACAAGACCACAGTGCTGCCCTCTGCTCTCTTTGAGAGAGAGAGAGGTCATTACAGAGCTGGGGGGTGCAACAAACAGAATGGACCAGGTGCTCTTAGACCATAAGAAGATGGATCATTTGTGAAGTGAGATGATTTAAGCAGTTACAGCCATGATGTTCATGCAGCCACTGTGCAGCAACTTGCTATACCAATTTCATATAGCCACTTTATGTTGCAACCAATTAGATCATTAAGGAAAGTGCCTATTAAGAAGATGAACCAGATCTATACAGGTTGGCTATTCCAGATGTTAAAATATTCTCCTGAGCAGCATACACAGGGTTTTTTTTTTTTTCCTCTTTTTTCTTGTTTTATTTTTTTCCAAATACAGAAAGACTGAACTATTCATTCTCTGGGTTTGGCACACACAGAACAGGTAATACACACCTGGGCACGTCACATCTACCTTGTCCTGCATCTTGTGTGTTAACTCCTCGGCCACTTTGCTTAGCAGCAAGTAGCAAAGGCCTGATCCCATACTGAGGTATCTGGGCTGAATTATCTTCCCTTGCTTCTCCAGTCCCAGCATTTTATACAAATTAGTAGCTAGAATACAAAGCTGAAATGAAAGCAGAGGGAAGGCACTCAAAGTAACACTGAAATTACCATAGGCACTGAAAAAACAGATTAGGCCCTTAGCTCCCAGCTGATAGATGCTGTCATGTCAAAGGTAGTGCATCCCTCTGGTATCTTTCCCTTTACCAACATCATCCTCATTCCCCTATTTTTGCATTTGGGATATGATAATCATTAACTCAAGGGTACTGCTGGAGCTGAAGGTGCTAACCTTATCTCTAAAAAGCAAGCCCCTTGTGTTGCAAAGGGAAGAAGGCTTTATTCCAAGTTGTAACGTCAACTTTTCTTTACTGCAATCTGGCACTGCTCACACAGACAAGCTGGAGATAACAGCAACAAAGCCAAGGAGAGAAAACAGTTCCCAGCAGGATTCACAGAACAGGTTAAACTTTAAAGGCACATTTGTACCTGCAGGATAGGCTTAAGAAGTACCCAAGAATCCTGCACTTTCTACAAGAAGAGTAATTGCTTTCTGGGGCTATTTTAAACTAAGAACATTGGCCTTTCTTACACTCTCCTGCACTAAAGTAGCTGTCTTTTTCTTCCCCTTTTCAAAAATCAACAGTGAAAAACCTCTTCTAACTCCCCAGTGTTGCAGTGCTGCAGCGGCCTTCCCCATCCCTGCCAGCCAGCACTCGCAGACAGATAGTGCTGCATTCTCTTCACTTTCTTGTTTTGGGTTGTTTGTTTTTTGGTTTTTGGTTGTTTTGGGGTTTGTTTGTTTATGTTTTTTGTTTTTTGTTTTTGTTGTTGTTTTAACTCTCTTTTTTTTTTTTTTTTAATTCTTTTTCAAGTCCACAC
>NDXB01003357.1:5645-18339 GCA_002631895.1 Agapornis roseicollis | reverse complement strand
CGATCTCCCCACCCTGGATGGACAAGCCCAGTCACATAACAATTGAGAGCAGAAAGTGCCTTGGGCTAACCTGCCTGCTTGCATCCCCGCACCAGTGTGCAGAGCTGCCTGTCTAAAAGCTGCTTATTGTTGCTGGCGATGTTACACGAGTTGGTTACCACCCTCCACCCCCAGAGTGCTGAGGCTGAAGAGATGAATCCCTTTCAAGATCCCTTTATGTCTGTGCCAGCTCTTGCCTCCATGCACACAGCACTTCAATATGCCAAGCCACCAAAGAGAGAGCAGCAGAAGGGGACAACCCGGCCGAGCACGAGTTGCTTGTGCCAGGAAGGATCAGATTACAGCACACTCCAACACCTGGAATAATCCCGGATTATTTCTTACCAAAGGCTCGCGGTGATCTTCACTTAATCCACAAACCATTAAACTGCTCGATGTTTCTCATGTAGAAATGATCTGGGGCTTGGTAGCTACTCTACAAATAATCTCATTAATGGACAGGTCAATCTAGTTCCAGCTGCAGGTTTCTGAATCACAGTAATGTCTAGTCCTACCCACAGATCCTGCAGCTGAAGTTAATGGAATGGCTCACTTGTTAAAAAGAAGCTAAATATCCCTTTTTGAATATTATTGCCTAGGATGATTCTACAGATACAAGTGAAGAAAGGAAAGACTACACCATATTTTTCCTTTACTTATCACATGGGAATGATGTGCTTAATCACCTGAATAAAACATGTATTGCACACTGCCCCAACAACTATCGGTACAAGCTCTTCTGCTGTACCGAAAATATCTTTAAAAATTAAAACACTAAAACATCACAAAAAAAATAGGTTTCTGGCTCATGTAAATATTTCTGTTCAGTCTATAACCCAAGGAACTATGTTATTCTCTGGTCAAATTTCTGATTAATGCTAATGAGATTTTGATGAACCCAGAAAAATACCAACAGTTATAACACATCACAGGTAAAATAGCACCCCTACTTTTTTTAATAAGCTTGGAAATGAGTTTGAAACATGTCACTGTCTTAGCAGAAACCATCTAATGGGATGTGTACACTCAGGGAACCAAGTAGCACAGTTATAATTAAAGTTTCATTATCATTTCCATTAGAAAGTAGTTTCTAAGGGATTTGATTAGACAGTAAAAATTGGCTCCGTGATGATACTTTGTATGCAAGGTCCCTATACGTGTCAGAAACAGTAGGTAATTCATAACATGCTGCAATCATGCTGGCTTTAATGGCAGTGCTTTATGTGTAGGATGGGGCATTATAAAAGCCCCTGAGAATCAACTCCAGCTCTGCAGATAGATGCATGGCTCGCAGCAGGCGCTGCAGTGACTTTCTGATGGATAGGAGTGGCTGCACCCAGCTTTGCAACCCTGACCTCCCATACAGTTCCTCTTGACAGCAAAGGTCAGTGCACACAATATTCACCCAGAGCCCTATGGACTGCTCCAGGGGCACAGTGGAGGGTCCTGGTCCTTATTTTAACTTGGTAACCACAGAGCAAAGAAAAAAAATTGAAAATACCAACCGTTTGTAAGAGAGATCCAAGCCCTGCAGCACACAGCCTGGGCTTGCAGGTACTGCATGAAGCCCACTGCCCACAGCAGAATGATGAAGAAGATCAGAGCACTTTTCTTTGTATTTACTTTAAAGTAAATAGGAAAATCCCTATAATTTTCATTAAACACAACCTTTTCACCCCATACCAGTAAAAGTGCATTCAGGTCACTGGGGAATCTGCTGTTGACTCTGTCAGAGTTGCTGCTGGCTAAGCCTTCCCCTGGCAGGTTATAACCAAAAGGATGCTTAGACTAGGCGTGAATTTATTAGAAGAGAGGAGCTGCAACTTTCCACACCCCCTCACTCCAGTTCTCACGTACTGCAGCTCTACAAAGTACTTTGGATTTTGTCACCACACTGCAGCTTGAAGGGTATCTTTCATTTACAGCAATAAGAGTCTTTGTGGGTACAAACACAGGATGACTGTAGTATCAATACAGCACAATAGTGCATTCAAATGTGGAATAAAAAGATATGGAGGGGAAAAAAATTGCCCAGTGCTGGACCAAATACTTTTCAAGTCTGCAATCATGGAGTCACTCAGTTGTGCTGTACATCATCTTGGTGTGCAAAGCCTCAGCGGGTGAGCTGAAAGTAGCGTTAGCAAAGGAGATTGGGAGTCCAGATAAAAGATCTGAAAATGCCGCTTGGAAGGGTGAACTGCTTATTAGCGCCAATAAAATTAGCTGAAAGCTTTATCAGATTAAAAAATAATTGAAAATGTGAGGAGGAAAACAAACCCACAGTAAATAGCATGACAAATCCACAAGTTCAAGCATACACTGAAAGCCAGAAGTGAAGATTTATCCCATGAGAATAAGAGGAGCCAGGTGGCAATGCTGTGATCAGGTGAAGAGAACTGAAAACCCATTTTAGCTTTAAGCAGTTCATGCAAAATTAATATTTCACTTTTTTATGAGTTGAGAGATGCATATTACACAGTATCTCAGCCCTGGTGAGTGTCCAGAGGCACTCAGACCACCTAGAATTAAGTTATATTTGTAAGGCAGCACGTGCAAGATTTTTATTAGAAAGTCAACCCGGCTGTTTAAACTATTCATCACAGTTAATCCTGTCCTCTTCATAAGCATTTACTGTCGACAGAGCTCTCCTATGCTGCCTAAAGGCACAATTTGTTAATGCAGCATTGACATGATTTTAGTGAGTGGGAAACAGGAGTGGAGAAACCCTCCTGACACCAGCCAGCCATTACTGACCCACATGTCAACCTCCTAAAATCACAGGAAAAAAAGGACATATGTGAAGAAGCCTGGCAGGTATGAATTAAAAAATATAAATAAATAAAACCCATCACCTTGGACCCCAATTTCACCTTTCATACTGGAAACACTGAAATCCACAGGAAACCGGACACAAACAGGCCAAATGCACATCTGCAAATCTGGAAAGCCTCCAATGCTACTGAAATATGAGCAGGTTGCTTTTTTTGCCTATGTTGATCATTTCATTCAGCACAGCAATGCACAGTGCTAGACCAAATAGTACTCAAATCTACAAATGCAGAGCCACACACATGTGTTTTGGAGTGGAGCAACCTGGATCATTCCTCACTGGCTGCAGAGATGTTACTGACTTGCTTGCCTCCTTGCAGGACCTCCATTGCAACCCCAAGGTGCAGCTGCACCTCCTTTGTGCCACCACCAGCAATGAACAGAGAGCAGGTTTACAGTGTAAACTGTGTTTACACTCATGGAGGTCTATTGAGGGTGCAAGACTCGCACCTCTGACCAGAGAGTTGCACCTCTGACCAGAGGTGACAGATTCAGTTCAAGTTGCTGAAACATTAGTTTGCTTTCCTTGTCAGTGGAGCACTTTTACAATAGATCTTCCTGAATAATTCATTGAATGGGTTTTCGTGTGTGCATTGTAGTATTTGATTTTTCAACATACTGCACTAATCTATAAATACTGACTATAAACATTCCTAGCAAATAGCTTTATTTTATGTTGCACTGGTCTTTCTTTTTAAGTGTAGCAGGAGACAGTGCAGATATTTTACTGTCTCTCAGCAGCACCAAATGCTACAACGTTAGTGTTATTAACATATGCGCTCGCTCAAGCTGTTGCACTCTCCCAGCTGCTGCTCGCAGCTCCCAGGGAGAGGCTGCGGCAGTGAATCAGATACTGCTAATGAGCGTGTTAATGAAGTTCCCGCAGTTGAATGCCGAGCTCTGAGAGGGGCATTAAAAGCATACCCTGTAGTCCTGAAAACTGAAATGGTTCATGGCAGTTGATTTTATTTATTTATTTACTCTCTCACCATTCAGTGTAAAATTCCTGCTCAGGAGAAGAATTCAGCAAGAGAAATGCACATGACAGAGAAATGAGAAGACTGCAATCCAGTCTGGATTTAAAAGCAGAGAATTAAAGTTAATTAGCAAACATAGTCCAGCTGGACTTTTGCCAGCTCCACTCTGCCCTGTAGAGGGCTGCCAAACCTTTACTTGCTTTTCATTAGCTATCTTTCTGCTCACACTTTCCTCTACTTTGTCCTCAATAAATTGTTTCTTTCACTTTTATTACTTTAATAACAGAGTTTGTTAGTACTGTAGCAGATACTGTTTGTGCAACTTAATTAAAGCTATGTTCCATTAAGTCAATTGCTGTTTTTTATATAAATTTCTCTCACATATCAAAATATTTAAATAAAAAAAAATAACAGAGAACCCAGGAGAAAGTTATTTAAAAAAAAAAAACCCACAGTCTTCCAATTGGACCAGTAATTGTTTCCATGGCAGTCTTCAACTGCACATGGGAAGCAGGAAAGACATTCCCTGAGCTAATGCTGCTTGGAGCCTCACATATGTCTTTATAAAAGAGAACATAACAAGAGGTATAAAAAAATTAAGATAGTGTAAATAAAACCAGCACTTGGCATTGATATAGCAAAAAACCCTGCAGTCTTTCAGCAATGCGACCATTGGGTTAATAATGACTGTTTTATCACTTTTCCGGATGTATAGTTCTGCCACTGCTGAAGTGACTGCTTTTCACCAATTTTCCTCTGCCCCCTCCCCAGTAAAGGATTGCAAGGTAATTTTGCAATGTTTTTGCTGCACTTTTGTTTGATCATATGGCAAACCGTGCTGGGTTTTGTGGCAATCAAGGCCCAAGCACTCTACGGCCCTTCCAAGTGATCACGGCAGGACAGAAAAATAGGGTCAGAGGCGAAAGTGCTAAACAAGTCTCTTATTTCTCATTGACTGACAGACTGATTTGCATACAAACGTCTGGGTTTCTGTGAATTTCTTCTAAGAAATAGCTTTGAAAAGATAATGATTCTCCCAAAGATGTAAGGTTTGGCCTTAAATCCACTGCAGTTTCTGGCTGCTTGTTGTCTGAATTGCTCCACCTTTGATGGACCTTCTCACCCAGCAGGTTTAGGGGACAGATTATACTCAGCTCTTCCTCTGCGGTTTGTTGGCACACCAAGGTGTTAAAGTCAAAGGCAACTCTTAGTGCCACAAAAAAAGAGAGGCAGCAGCACCCATTTAATCCCTTACTAGATCACTGCCACCACACACCTCCAATTGGGCATGGCTAATGGACTCATCAAGGCCACTGCCAGACTCATGCATTTCTCAAAGCGAAGGACCATGCTGCCTTCTCACCAGCAAGCCTTCTGCATTAACTGGCTTTAATAATACACAGCTATAGCAGGCTACTCAAAACGTTTAAAGAAATCCAATGCAAAGCAACACAAAAAGATGCATATGAGGTCCTGGCCATCATTCCACTTGCCAAATGTAACAGGGATCTCAGGGCACAGGCATGGGGAGAGATAACTTAAGGCAAGACATGGCATAGGATTTTGAAGAGCTGCAAGCACAAGGTACCACTGAAAGACATGTCATGCTACTGAAGGATGACAAATATACCTCCTGTAAGTGCATGGGCATTTCTTTAGTTTTCAGATTACAGCTTTGAGAGGAGCATCCTGCCTGCTTGCTTACAACTCCTACCATGCTATTTGCTCTGCCAGTACTCCTTGATCTTTGCTTCCCTGTTAATACATCTATTGGCTTTGATGTTTGACTACAGTACTCACAGTAGAGTGATGGCTGGATATTTTACCAGCCATGCTATTTTTCTCTTCTTACTTTTCTAGCTCCCACTCTAATGAAAAGAAAATCTCCATTATTGCAAAGGCATAAAGAGCCCACCAAGCTTGCTGTGGGCACCACACAAGTGAGCTGAAGTTAAACAATCAGAGCCAGTCCCAACAAATCAGTGTGCTGAAAACATTTGTTCTTCAGGTCTGTTTTGAAGTTTTGTCCACTGTACTTCTAGCTGTACCATAATAGTGTTGCTGATGACAGGAAAAAGCTCTTTGGTTGCAGGGTGGATTTTCAGGTTAGGACACTCCTTTTGGATGCTGTGTCCTTGTAGCAAGTGTGAGGCTGTTGGTTATCATTTCCAGAAAAAAAATGTTTAAATGCAAAATTACTATTTTAATCTTACAGAGTTTTGCTAAATGGAAAATACTGCACACCCCCAAGAAGTTCAGCCTCTTTGATTTTTTTTCTGCTTCATTTATTCACCAGAACAATTAATTCTTTACTGTCTTCCCTGTGGGATCACACAGACCGGTGCTGTGTCCTTCTCTGCTGCCAGCACAAATTCAGCTGCCATTTCCATGCTGACAACTCAGATCTGCCTCTCCATTACAGACCTGTCCCAGCAAGAGGCTCAGGCCTGTCTCCCTGACGTATTCTTGGATGTCCAGCTGTCAGCTTGAAAGCAGTTTGGCTAGAGCAGAACCTGAAGTCTCTCTCACCACCACCTCTTTTCCAGATCTTTTCCGGACCCTGCAGCCTCACTGCCCATCTCCCTGTCCCACAGCTCAGTCTCTTGTCCTGTCTCCAGCAGATCTGGCCAACCTGGGCCTCATCCTCATGGAATGCCTAGGACTGATGTGAGCTCTCAGTATACAGCACACACTGCTCATTTCTTTTTCAGTCTTAAAAAATATTGCTCTGCTTTGCTTGCATCCATTCAAAGCATTCAAAAGACATTTTTCCCAGGCTGCTGAGATGAATACCTCACTACTCTTCATCCCACTTCTCCCTCATGTCAGATAAGGAATGCCAACCTGGGACAGAGTTTGCTGCCTGTTCCTACTCAACATTTACTCCTCACTTACAGGTGGGACATTGGTGTCCATATCACCTCTGCCCATAGCACCAGGCTTTGTTATACTCTTATTGGGTTTAATTAGCAATTTGTGCTCAGTCCCAGGCATCTCCTGAAACTGTGAGCATGAACTCAGCTTACTTCAGAAACTTTTGAAACCCTATAGAATTTTCTGCAGTATTTGGTTGCTTACATTCATTTTTAAAATTCATTGTTGCACCTACAAGACAGCACCTGGTTACATGATCAAGGCTGCTATGAGCTTCAGTGGTGCATGTTTGTAATATTACCATTCTTTACCATTGAAGTGAAAACAGAATAAATATACTTCAAGGAAATGGGGTTTAACTAAAGCAACAGCAACCCAGAAGACAGTGCCTCCAAGGGCAGTGAACTTCACAGCATCTGCTGACAATCCTTGAGCATTCATTCCCAGGGGTTTGTGCCCAGGTGAAATCTCAGTTCCTCTCTGCTTCTTCTCACTCTGAAAATCAAGCACCAAATAGAGCCTCAATCATGACTTTCCAGAATGAACTCCAGAATGGTTTAGGAATTTATATAGGTGGGGTAGAGCAGCTGACATGGTGGAAACTGTGGTCCCTGCACTTCCCTCTCTCCATTCCCTCCTGAAGCAGTGCCTCTCTCATAGCACCATCAGAGCAACACTTCAAAACCTGCTCATTCCTTTTTACTAATAAGCCTCTGCCAGGGGACAGGGAAAACTCATTGTAGCCCCATGGAAGGTTAGTCTAACATCATGTTTTTCAGAAACATCTTCTTATGTCAACATCCCTCAGCAGAGCTCTTAGACAAGCTCAATTTACTGTTGTTGGACAGTCAGGGTACAAAGGGCATAGAGTAGATACTAAAGGACCCAAGAGTGTTACAAGCAGTACCAGAAATGCTTAAAATGCAGTATTTTGATCTAGTAGCTAATGAAATTAATTTTACCTACATTAAAAAAAAATGTTTAATCTTTGAGAGATCACTTTGAGAACTAAGCATGCATCAGGCCATATTTCCATTCTTCCCCTGGAGAAAATGAGATTAAAAAAGTATTTCTTCCTTATTTGCATATCATGCTCAACAAACAAATTTGAAGGAGGTGTTGGTAATGGTAAGGAGAAGGGCTAATGGTTTTAAACTAAAAGAAGGGAGATTCAGGCTAATTCTTTACAATGAGAATGTTAAAATCCTGGCACAGGTTGCCCAGAGATGTGGCAGCTGCATCATCCCTGGAGAAATTCAAGGCCAGGCTGCATGTGTTTCTGAGCAACCTGATCTAGTTGAACAAGTCCATGCTCATTGCAGGATGGTTGGACTAGATAACCTTTGAAGGTCCCTTCCAACCCAAACTATTCTATGATTCTATAATTCTATGATCCATTTCAGAAAATAAGAGTATCAAATGGAAAGGCACTCCAAATGTCAAGCCCTGCAAAACACCATTTAGTAGGGGCTTTCCTTCCTAATACCTCCCCTTTGGCTAGAGGGAAAACAGACTCCAACATCAATAAATAGTAATTTGATTAAAGTGACTAGAACATAAGGAAACCTTGGGCTAATCTCCAGCCATTGCAGGAGACCCCCCAGTTCAATGTACTTTGACAGTAAATTACCATTTTCTTTCTAGTAATTGAACTAATTCATAGTGATCTGAGCAAGCACCTACTGTAGATACAGCTACAAACCAGAAACCGTTCTGCATGTGCTGAGCAGTTGCACTGTGTTGTAGAGGCAACTGGTAGATGTAGTGTGAATCTGATGTATCAGAGCTCCGTACAAATTTGAGACAATTATCGACTGGGGACACAAAGTAGATCTGACCTGTGTGAATGAGACCATCCACTTTAACACCTGCCAACATGAGCAGCCCTGGACCACACCATGCTTCCCACTGCACTGGGGTGCAAAGCAGAATTCAGTGCTCAAACGCAAACAGCTTTGTTACATACAGCAGTCAATAAGATGTGCAAAATCTGCTAAAAGAAATGATGGCTACAGAACTGATGGATGGAGGCAGAGCAGTTGACATCATCTAACTGGACTTGTGCCAAATATCTGACACTGTCCTGCATGACATCCTTGTCTCTAAATTGGAGAGACATCAATTTGCGGGATAGACCACTCGGTGGATAAAGAACTGGCTGGATGGCAGCACACAAAGTGTTGTGGTCAATGGCTCAATGTCCATCTGGAGACCAGTGATGAGTGGTGTCCTTCAGGGATCAGTGTTGGGACTGGTCTTGTACAACATCTTTGTCGGTGACATGGAGAGTGCCAACCTTATGAAGTTTAACCATGCCAAGTGCAAGGTCCTACACCTGGGTCGGAGCAATCCCAGGCACAGCTACAGGTTGGGCAAAGAAGAGATTTAGAGCAGCCCTATGGAGAAGGACTTGGGGGTGATGGTCGATGAGAACATGAACATGAGTCAACAGTGTGTGCTTGCAGCCCAGAAAGGCAACCATATCCTGGGCTGCATCAAAAGGAGCATGGCCAGCAGGTCGAAGGAGGTGATCCTGCCCTCCTACTCTGCTCTCGTGAGACCTCACCTGGAGTATTGTGTGCAGTTCTGGTGCTCTCAAAATAAAAAGGACATGGAGCTGTTGGAACAAGTCCAGAGGAGGGCCACGAGGATGATCAGGGGACTGGAGCACTTGCTGTATGAAGACAGGCTGAGAAAGTTTTGGCTGTACATCCTGGAGAAGAGAAGGCTGTGTGGAGACCTCATAGCAGCCTTCCAGCATCTGAAGGGGGCATACAAGGATGCTTGAGAGGGAGTCTTCATCAGGGACTGTAGTAACAAGACAATGAGTATTGAATTTAAAACAGAGGAAGATTAGGTTAGATATAAGGAAGAAGTTCTTTCCTGTGAGGGAAGTGAGGCACTGGAACAGGCTGCCTAAGAAGTGGTAAATGCTCCATCCCTGGCAGTGTTCAAGGCCAGGCTGGACAGAGCCTTGGGCGGTATGGTCTAGTGTAAGACATTTCTGCCTATTCAGGGGGGTTGGAACCAGATGAACTTAAGGTCCTTTCCAACCCTAACCATTCTACCATTCCATAAAAACTACATTAAAAAAATTGCATTATATGATTGGACATCCTTTGTGCAGAGGATATTTTCTGGGCTTATATGTGATTGTACTTAGATTTCTTTCTTCTCTTACATTCTTTGATCTGCTTATTGCACCTTTTTAAAATAAAAATGAGGTTTTGGACCACTATTAGATTCTGCTGACAGTCACAACTAGAGCATGTTGTTCAATGCAAAACAAATTATTCTTTCAGACTAGTTGTTTATAATGTTTACACAGTAATCATTGCTGGAATTTCAGCAATATGGTACATTCATCATAGTTTGACTTTATTTCTGAGATTTCTTGGCCTGGGAAGAACCAAGCTGTTGACTTGCTTTTCAGCATTTCAAAAAGCAGACTCAGAATCTATATTTTTTTTTTTCTGTTATTTAGCTATTGTTGTGAACTCTGAGCAATGATAAATGAAGGAAAAAGAATAGCTTTTTGCAAAGTGTCTGTTTTGTCCCAGTTGGGAATGGAGGTCTTTCCTCTCCTCACTGTACCAGTGGCAGGTGCCCGTCACATTCAATTAGTCTCACAGGATTCATTTTAAAACTCCTATTCCCAAGTACAACACTAGAGAGAGGGGTTTGGGCTTTTTTTAGCAGGCAACTGCTTTTTCCATTGCAAATGTCAATCAATTGATCGGAAGGGATGGATCTAAGAGTGATGGTTCTAGATGTTCAAAAGAAAAGGGGTAAAACGATTTCTGAGTAAGAAATTGCTTTGTCTATTGCTTGAAGTGTCTACCACCATGGGAAGAAGCAAGCAGCAGTGATTAGTTTCTGGTCTTTTTGTGGACAAGACTGTGCTAACACCTAGAGAATGCAATGGCAGCTTGCTGTCCTTAATCATACAGTAACCTTGAATATTATATATCCTCTAACACTTCCAACTCTAAACAGCCAATATTTTTGGAAGCACAAGTTTCAGAAATGAAAGTAGTTATGGAGTTGGAGAGATATGGCCAATGTCCTTGGAATGACTAAAGCCATTTAGTCCCCAGTTTTCATTTTAAAGTAAGTTAAATAAAAACGTGCCCAGCACGATCCTTATCCCTGCATATTTACACTTTGATATGCTTTTTGAAAAATAACATTGCATCAGAATAATACAGCATTTCTCTGTGCTCGGTGCACTTCAGCAATTCAGAGAGAATTACTAGACATAGTATGTAGGAACATAGCACTAAAGGGATGTATAGGTCAAGGAGCCCAGTCCCTCGATACTGGAGACAATCACATCACACGATCCCTTTAATACACTGATTAAGATCCATCTGCATACTAGTTAGGTTTTTGCCCCCGAAATCCCAGTGAAAGGCTTTTCCAGAACCTCACCTTTTTACTGATTAAAAAGCTGCTTCTAATTTCCATCTGAAATTTATTCACATCCAGTTTATTACCAATTTGTTCTTGTGCCAGCACTGTCCTCTAGCTGAACTAGCTCCTTCCTTTCCCTGGTGTTTACTTGTCTGATATATTTATAGACAGCAATTCACATCCCCTCTCTACTTTCATTATGCTGGGATAAATAAGGAGGCAACCAAATCACACCATCCCTGTGTTCATCCTGACATCATTTCTATTGGAGTCCCTTTCTTGAATGCCCCCAAAGTCCCCACCATATGGCAGAGAAAACACCACTGCCACAAAATGTGTCCATTTCCCCAGCTTCTCAGCTTGGATCACATTTGCCTCCTTGCTAAGAAACCTGAAGAAAATCCTTGTAGCTGTAGGTATCTCATCTGCAGTTCTGCCCTCTACAAGTCAAGAGCTTATAGTGAACATACTTGTCATGTGGACCCCTCTATTTCTTGGTATGAGAACCAATCTATTTAAATTCATTTAAATCAAATATTTTAAATCCCAAAGTTTATGTTTGGCAGACTCTTATGCAAAAATACCAAGGATAGGTGACAGTTATGAAGGCCTCTCAAGCTTGGAACATTTGATGCCAGTGTCATACAGCAGCTGTGAAGCCCCTGTATGCTCAGGTGCCCAAGCCTAGTGTGGTGGACCATTATAGGTTTGCACTGGCATGGGAGCATATGGGCAACATGGGGTGTGCCTTGCCTCCCCAGTCTGAAGTGAACTGGGGTCATATCCATGAATTCAGGCTCTTGGGAATCCAGGAAGGGGCATTTCCTTTC
Organism: Agapornis roseicollis; assembly: GCA_002631895.1. Classification (NCBI taxonomy): domain Eukaryota; kingdom Metazoa; phylum Chordata; class Aves; order Psittaciformes; family Psittacidae; genus Agapornis; species Agapornis roseicollis. Next base: position 6,377 of record NDXB01003357.1, on the reverse strand, counting down.
CCCAAAAATCCCCTAAGGAGGTGAATCCCAGAGGACACCTCACCTTTGCTGCCTCACAAATCATAGTGTCAGCTTTTTCCAAGCCTCCTTAAAGAGAAAGGTATTTCTGCTCTGAATAGTACCGCAGGACTGGCTCACATACAAAATTTCCTCATGTAATTGTATGGTTTCCAGCTCACATTACTTCCATGGGGGTACCAAACTTACACACCTATGAGCTCTTCTGAGCTAACAAGCCTCTGCACAAACCAGGCATCAGGCTGATGAGATTCAGTAAGGCAGAACAGCTATAGGGAGGAGGAGGTTAAGCTTAGTCCTATGGCTCAGGCCTCACCAAGGTTAAGTCACAGCTTGTGGCTGCTGTTTCTATATTACTAAACATAAAAGGATGTTGATTGTTACCAAACATCAAAGGATGCAGTACAAATAATCTCATCAAATCCTTCAATCTGAACATCATTGTCATCTGTAATGCAATGTCTTGCAAATCACAAAGGTAGTTTTCAGTTTGGTCATGACTACCATCTACATTCACTTCTACACCATCATCATATGACAGGTCTCCACAGGTCTTGTCCAGAGAGCCCAGATTCCTGTAACTCTGCATGTGCTTTTTACTTAATGGAGGAATACAATAAAACTTCAAGAACTCCATCTAATTTATGTCTAATTTATGTCTTACTGCTTATTTACTTCTGAGAGAAAAAAGAAAAAAAAAAAAACAAAACCAAA
>NDXB01003356.1:48785-59232 GCA_002631895.1 Agapornis roseicollis | reverse complement strand
TGCTTTCTGGGCTGCAAGCGCACACTGCAGCCGGCTCATGGTCATGTTCTCATCGACCACCATGTCTGACCTTATTAAAGGGTACACTGTACACACTCCTCAGAAGTGCAACTGCCAGTTTAACTAACCAAATCCTTTTGAGTTGCTTCTGACACAACTATGGGGAGAGTTGTATCTTCATCCTTTCCAGGCACACAGCTGTACTTAGTCGCTGCACATCACCTCCATTAAGCAGGTAAACATATGCCTCCACATGGTTTGGTATATAGCTCTTAGGATCACGAAATATTCAGTAATGATTGTCTAGATTAAATGGATAACTAACACAAGGGAGCACGAACTTAGAAGGAGGGAGCTGGGAATATGGGGGGAAAAAAATGGCAAGAAACCAGGCTTTGTTCATTCGGCTGCTCACTGAACAACTTAGAGGAGACACAGGGTTACTCTGTGGTGATTGCTCCTATGTCAATAAACAATATCCTTTGCTTGTCTTTCCAGTTACTGTTCTGGTGCTCATGATCATTGCCTGCAGCTGCTGCTGCTACAGCTGCTGTAGCTGTGATGGACATCCTGACCACAGACGGAGAAAGACCCAAGTCCGCCCAGCTGCCCATTCATGAAATGCAACAAGTGGTGACACAATTTACTATCAAGGACATGCATGGACATCAATCATGATTCAGTCCCATGGGGATGACTTTCTACACTAGGTCACTGGAAATAGCAATAACAATAACAATTAATATGACTCAAAGGACCAGAAATCACAGCATGGAATTCCTTCTTTCTGTGACAGCCACTACTGTGACCAGAAAGGTAATGCTACTTTACCATCACTGTCTCCTTCTTCTAGGGTGGGGTGAGGGTGCTGGACACATGCTGCTGAGAAAGCAAACATGCTTTCCCATTGACAGCCCTGCAACTGGGCCAGCCAACAATTCCCTCTGTGCACATGAAGTCACAGACCAAAGCAGAGAACACAGGGGCAGCCACATGCTAGGCAGCACTTACTCTCTTTACGGGCGGCTAATCCAGAAGGATGGTGCTGAGCACTAGCAGAACCCCTGATCTCACTGAGAGATCTACATGTTTAATGCATCTTGGATCAATCCCAAACCTGCTATCTCAAAAGCTGCCTGCAACAGACACAGTTAGCAGAGACGTCTGCTGAAAACAAATCTCATCCAGACATACCAGCTGAAGCTCTGAGCATAGCCAGAACAAACGCTCCTCGCTTTACTGCATGGGGGCTACAGTGATACGAAATTGCCAAAGAGAAAAAACAGTTCATGTGCAATACCCTTTGTACACAGAAACGTGAAGGCAAAAGTAAAAACTTCACCAATGCTACAGCTTCACTCGATCATTTTGCTGCTAAATGTGCTCCCTCCCCACCCTCTGTGTGGTTCCGCTCTTCTGCTTACTGCAGGTGAATGGTTCTTACAGAGCATGGGAGCTGGAGATGAACAAACCCATCCTTCCTTGAGGGACCTGTGTGCCTGACTCCCTGCCCTGTGTGCAGTTTATTTTAGTGGACATAAACATTATGCCTTAGGTTTGTTTATTAGCACATGCAAAGGCATTTCAGAGGAGTGACATACCAGGTGGTAACCATCACTCCAGGGCACCCATGCAGCAGCTGACAGCGGGCACTGTGACAAAGCAGAGCCCAGAACAGCCTGTACAGCTGGAGACAAGTGCAAATAAATCCCTTTCCCACACTGCACCCACTGTGTATGTTCAGTTTATACTTTGGTGATTTATGTACATACCAGGCTATGGTGCAGGTCACAGCTTTCCTAACTGGGACAATCAAAGGAAGGCCATCATGCTGTACCTGACCCTGTAAGCCACTGGTCTTTCTGCCCAAACATGAAACCAGCCACCTTTATGAGAAGGCATATCGATAAGTTATCTTCTATCCTTGTACCCCAATTGCTAAGTGTCAAGGAATCAAAGGGATTGCACATGTATATACCAGAGCTAGTATCCAGCTCCCTAGAGAAAGGAATCAAATTTATAACCATAGGCTTTTAAATATTCTTCACACTTCAAAAAGAACAAAACTTTTGAAAACTCTGTAAAGAAACCTCTTTTGTCCAATGCCTGCCCCCCAGTCAGTGAAAGGCACAGTGCACCGCTACATCCTCATGTGTCCAAGTTTTGCAAAGAAACCAGCTGTGGGTATTTTGCATTTTGTACTGGTGCCCATTGGGATACAGCTGCAGCAGCAACATGGAGAATAGGCTAAAAATTAAGGAAAAAAACTTCCAGCAGAAAATAAGGCTGTTCCTTAGAGCATAAATATTGGAGCCCAACTTGACAACTGCCAACAGAAGACTGCACTAGTATGAGCTACTGCACACACACTTACACTGAGACCAACAAAGTGCTGGCCTTTATTGTACTTTCCCAAAGCTTTCACTCCAGACCAATAGATATGTCAGGGTAGGATAAGCTCAAGCGCGGCATCAACCTACTCTAATCACCATTCAGAGATACACCACACAAACCTCTCTGTCAGATATGGCTTTGCTCATTTTGCTTACAAACAAGTGGCAATCAAGGTGACCTATGAAGCCTCAGAACCTCTTTTGCAGGAGACAGACTCAACAGATGTTTCTGGATCTAATTTAAATCACAAGACCTGTGAAAGCACAGAGCTTACCTTCTTTCCTGGCTTATCCTAGACAGCGCCAGCTACAGGAATTAACAGAATCCCATTGAGAAATGTTACAGCAGCATGGAAGCAGTCTGTGCTAAGTCAGGAGGAAGCTCAGCTCACATACCAACTGACAGCTTGATGTCACTAGGAACAAGCTGCCAGGCCTTATCTCAACAGGAAAAGCTACAAATACACATTCCCCAGTGGTTTTACAAGTCAAACCACTGACAGATAGCAGGCAGGGGGACAAGAGAAATGGCTCCTGTCTTATTTCTGCCACTGCATGTTCCTGAATTAGAAACAGAGACTAAACACAACACTTAAGGAGTGAAAATTAAGCAATTCTCTAAAGAATTCATGTGGCTTTCTAGAGCAGAGGAGCAGTCACTACTTACAGGAGAATCCCTGAACCGATTTCTACATACTTGCCTGGACCTCACAAGCCTAATGTTCTGCTTCCTACCATTTTGTACAATTGCTCACTCAGTGTTTGGTTATGCCCATTGCTGGCCTGGGTGGGCTCTGCCACCTTCCTGCATGCAACAGATCACTTTGGCCTCAAAGATGCCCAGAAAATCCCAGCTTACTACAGTTCTTCGGTTTCTGTTGACTAGGAGCATGTCAGCCTCTGGGTCCTGCTCACCACTCACAGCAGCTTTTGTGGGTTTGGTTTCAATCATTAGCCACATAAAGGGACCTGGAACACCCTGAGCACTAGTGAGGGTAGATCCATCCTCTCCCTTTCAAAAAGCAGAGGGAGATCCAGAAAAGCACAAGATTAAGGTGAGACTGTTTCAAATACAGCAACTTCTGTACATGTTGTGAAAGCCTGAGTGACCCTAGAAGGAACTGCAAGGGAATACAGTTACTTCAGCCATGATGACACAAGTGTTGAAACAATTCCCTGAAAAACCTAAAAGAGCCAAGAAGCCAGCCTCTGCAGCACAGGTGGCTGAAGTTCCACTGATGGCTTGATGGAATAGCTCCTATTCTGTAACATCATCCCTTCCTTTCAAAGTGATTTGCTTGGCTTTTGAAAAACAAAGTTTCCTTTTACACACACACACAACCTCACCACATTCTCCTCTTCCTCCCCTCCCACCTCTCTCCAGCACCATCCTTCTGGTCTTCTTCAGTTAGGAAGGCAACGGGGACACAGTTTTATCAAAGCTAATGGCAGTGCAAGGCTCTGGCATGAATTTATCCACCCAAACTTTCACAATGAGTTTTGGACTGGAGGGCAGTCTTGTTCACAGTCATTTTAAATACAGTGGTCTCCTAGCAGAGCTTACAATACAGATCCACTCAGGACCCAACAAAAGCCTCTTCTCTCCAGTGCAGCCTTCACCAGTTAGAGGGTATCATGAGCCTTTACAACCACTACAACACATATATGAGCAGATAAAGCCATGGAGAAGAAAGAACCTCTTTTCAACTATGCTCAATGCCTTTGACCAGATTAGCCACACCTTTGCAGGGAAGTCAGCTGTTAATCATTGACTGTAGTACAAACAGGTACCTTCCATGCTGGCTCTGCAGGCTCCAGATGCACTAAGGGAGTTCTTCCCCACAGGCCAAGATCTCTTGGAAGGAATGCAGAGAACTAGAAGAAACACCTACTACAAACATAACAGCTTCAGGTATTTATAAACTTGCATACAGCTGTCCTGTTTCAGAAGATTTAACTGTGGTTAGCAAAGAGATGAGAACTTTCTAGGGTGAAGAGTCATACCAGGTTTGTGCCTTTGGGTCTACTGAACTAGTATCCAGACTGTCTCCTTTTTAAAGGCAAAGCAAGCTATCCAGAACCACCTTCATGCCCCATATGCTTGTTGGTTAGAGCCTGGCATGGTGACTTGCCATCATTCCAGAAAACAACACATGAACTGAATATATTTGGCTGCTAAAAAGGAAACAAAAGCTTCAGCAAACTGAAGTATGCTCCTAGTCAAATGTATTTGGCACGGATGAAACACACTTTCCTTATAGTATTAAGGATCCAGGCATAATGGGAAGCAAGTCAAGGAAATTTTCAAAAATAACGGACCTCCACAGTTGTATTTCTGAGAAAGGTTGAGGAATAATCCATCTTTTCCCTTGGGAAGCAAGGACGCTTCAGTAAAACCACAAGATGCTTGCAGAGAGATGCTCGATATTCTTTAGAAAGCTATCACCAAGCCACTATGCAAAGTTCCAGTGAAGGAGCAAATTTGTAGAATTCACTGAGATTCCACTTTGAATTATTGCTGGATCCAAGTACTGCATGGGAGGAAAATACGCTTCTATGGCAGGGTAACAGAAAGCGTTACTAAAGCCAACTCCCTTAGCAGGAGATCTTTTTACACAACTACTCTAAGCCCCATGGCAGCACGAGATGGACACAAAGAACTTCGCTTCTTTTTTGTGGGGTTTTTTTGTTGGCTGGTTTCAAGCAAGTGTTCATTTAATCTCCAGTGTGTTTTCGGAGTTTATCTCCCTTTTAGAGATACTTCCAATGGCAGCAAAGAAGTTCTCCCATCGAATACTTGTCTTTCATGTATAGGCTGTACAATTGAAAGAAATGAAGGGTTCACACTGAGCGTGCTGGGACAGACACTATGTTATATGGTTAAAAATATTGATAAACTGTGGTTAAAATAAATCTCAACTGCCAAAATCTTGTAAAGCCAGAACCTTTCCTCTTTACATCTCTGTAGATCTGATTGTGAAACTGGCCTTACCTACCTTTCTTCTGGTTTATGCTCCCATTGCTGTGACTCTCCCTTTGGAAAAAGGGTGCTGCAGGCACAGAGAACATGCATGCCTATACTGCTTTGGGAACTGGGGCTCAGAGCACAGAGAGGACACCAACAGCTGATATTGTCCTTGTTTATCTCTAGCAGGGTGGAAGCCAACATGTCTTCAGTACAAGAGGCATCATCAGCTCTGGAAGACCTAAAGAGACTGATTGAAGGAAGTGATTGGGCTCTTGGAGGGCTAGTGGTGATTGGCACCTTTTGTCTTGTTTTTGTTGGTCTCCTTTTATTTGCTGCCATCTTTGGGTGCTGCTCATCCCCAAGGCACAAAGTGGGATATAAATAGCAAAACTCAGACACTGTACTTGGAGCCCTACGCTAAGCAAGAATCAGCCCAGCTATAACCTAATTGTGTTGTTCATAGAACATCATCTTCTCTCATACCCTCTTCTCTCCCTGGATGGTTATTTCTCCCCATGCAACTTCCCTACATGAAGAGAACGCACCACCACCAGCAAGCTGCTCTGCAAGTCTACAACAAACTCAACACCTAAGGCATCTGTGTTCAGAAACTGCATGACTAGACAAATGCCAAAGTCAGCTCACATCTGCCTGATTTTTGTCTTTCAAGCAAAACCACTGGTTACAGGGAAATGGTCAGCTACCACCTAAAACTGACAAAGATGTCTTCCACCGCTGCAGTTACAGGGGTTTTTTTCCCACCTTACAAATGGGGAACAAGAAACTACGACCAGCGAAAGCTTTGCTCAGACGCACTCCCCAGAACAGCTTATACCATTGCTCTCCTGTTATACTTGGACAAAAGCCTAAATACACTATGCAAAAGTCCTTGCCAACATGCAAGTCTGTCTTTATTTGTTCCTATTTAGAACCTTGCAAGGTCAGTTTCTCTATCCAAACAGTGAAAGCAAATGTGAATAGAATTGCATTAATTCAAAATATAAGAAACAAATGCAACATAGTGTTCCTTTACATAGAATCTTAAGTCTCCCGTAGTTACAAAGAGGGAAGCCAGTGAGTGGTGTTGCAATATGTTACTCTGGGATATGCATACAGCATATTATACAGTAGGAAGAACGAACCAGGCTGGGGGAGGGAAGAAAAAGTATGGAAGAGGTGATTTCTAATTAGGGCAGAGATATTCCCCTACAGAAATCTCTCTTATGTACCTAATGAAATCCAGCATCTGTTACTACTCATCTGAGCAAAGGAGAATGTTTTCTTTCTGTCCTTGCCTAGTTACTGCCTCATTGCTGATGTGCAACTCTAGAGAAAGTCCTCACTTGAGACAGCAGTCAGGCTTTTTACAATGTGCATGAAGTAGGAGATGCAATGAGATAGTAAAAAGGACCCCAACCCATGCCCTTACTGGAGCATCACCCTGGAGTGTCCTGAGATCCCTGCTTCTGGTTTGTGCAAGGTTAGTCCAGTGATCCCAGTCCAGTTCTTACGGCACTAGTGTCCATTCCAGGAAGCCACTGTCCTGACTATAAACAGCTTAGGAATCAAGGAGAAAGAGATACTAAGACAAGGCTTTCTGAGGTTACTATCTAACCAGATAGATATAGCTGCCTCTCAGACTATACAAATCCCAGACACAAACAGACACCTGGCCACTCTTGCTGTTAGCTAGTAACAAACACCAGAAGGAGCAGAGTTGCTTAAAGTAGATCAAACTAAATAGCAAGACAACTCCCAGTAGCTACTTTCCAGAATCACCTTGACTTTGGGCAGAGAAGTGCTCCCTCAAGTGCCCCAGGAATCAGTATTGTGCCATACTTTAGTACAAGCAAAACTTTCTTGGAGCAACCGAATAAACCAGGATTCGTTTACGAAGCATGACCACAAGGAGAGCACATGCTAACCAGGGCATCAGAAAAGCATCACATGTCACAATCACACTGAGAAAGTTGTCCTAGACACAGGTGTGAAAAATGGAACAAAATGCCAACTTGAAAGCAAGACACATGCTGACTGTTTTCAGCTAGTGAACACAGACTGCTCTCTCACTGGCAAAATTATAGCCTTGATGTCTTATCCAGCATGGAATAGCAATTAGTACAATTACAGTTTACAAGTCAGAACCCAAACAATTCACATTGCTGTTGCTACTCTGCATTTAGACTGGGGGCATCCATAATTTGGGCCTGTTTCTGAAGCATTCTAGGCACCATTGGCTCCTTCTAAGGTCAATAAGAATCATAGATACCTCATTCTTTGCAGAATGGAGCCACTGAAGTTTAGAGAAATACTAAATTTAAATGCTTCCATCCCATGCTGATTAGGCTGCCTATCTCTTTAGAAGAGAGATAATGTAGTGAAGGAGGAAAGAGTCAAAACAAAAGCAAATGCAACTAAGTCAACCCATCATCAAAGACAGAACATAGTAAAATTCATAGCCAATGGAATTACAGTTTAACATCACCACATCGCTTGGTCAGCCTCCAAGACCAAAACCAGTTACCTGAGAGGTGGCAGTGAGAGAGTGATGTCTGAGGGACACCTTCCTCAGTTCAGACAGCAAAATACCAGGCAATTTATTCAGTGTTTTTTCTTTCCTGGACATGCAAGATCTCAGGAATAACAGTGCCCTGGAAGGGACAAGGCATGGTTTCCCCAGCACTAAACAGTGTTTGGAAGAAGTGCACTCACCCCAGCTCCTCACAGAAGTTCACAATGGCATCAAAAGCTTTCATCACAGCTTTGTCAGATTCTTTTAAGGTGCCTTTTTTTTCCTGAAAGCAGAAGGGCACAATAACCATAATCTTAAATTTAAACAGATAAAGGAACTCTAGTGACAACTAAATCCAACCCTTCTGATCAATCCAGCAAACAGGTATAGACACCACCCTGTCTCTGCTCCAGTTTTATGCTTACTCTCTCTAATAGAGCTGAAGCTGTAGCCCTTTCCATTTCTGTTTCATTCCTCACTGCTATCTCTTGAAACAGGGCTATTGACAGCTCAAGATCCAGAAAAACTCCTTCATCATTGCCCATTCCAAGATTACTGCAGGCAAACCAGATCACAGCAAAGGCAGCAGCACATCTAGGCAGGTGGGTACTATTCTGCAGATCTCACCTGGATGTCAGAGAGCTCCTTCTTAATCAGAAAGCTGACTTGATCCCTCTCATGCCTTGAGTAATAGAGGCGACAGCAGGATGGCTTCCCATCTCTCCCAGCTCTGCCAGACTCTTGGTAATATCCAGCCATTGACTTAGCAATATTCCAATGGGCAACAAATCTGTATGGGATAAGGCAACAGGAAACATAAGGCTGCAGGTTTCTCAGATAGCTTCATACACAATGGTGTTATTTGTGGACATCAACAACAGTAAAATACAGGGCAGCAAAAGCATAAAACACAGGGTTTAGCAGAGCAAGGGATTTTGCACACAGAAATATAAGTCCTCCTAATATGAGACACAAGGAAAACAGCTGGGCTATAAGAAAAACAACACAGCAGAACAGCATGTGAGCAGGATGTTACTTAAAATGGATGGAAAAGGATGAACATGTGACTATCCCAAACATGCATAGAATTGTACAGCTATGAAGACTGAGAATAAGGACACTGAATTACAGAGTTTGGGAGATTTTACTGTGAAGTACAGCATTAACAGAAAAAGTCCTATTTATTTTGTGGAACACATTTTGAACATTGCAGAACACATTTTGAAAAAACTCGTTTAAAGGACACTCTTTTGCCAACAAAGTCTGCACAGGAAATTCTGTCTTACCAAGCTGCCTTGTAGGCGAAGGCATCCTTCCTTTCCTTCCTAGCCAGATAATACAAGTATAGAATCATTGCTAAACTTCATATAATCTCTGACTGTTTTCAACACACCACTTCTTTAAACCTGCTTGTACCTGACTATTTGGCAATTGAGCTTATACCTGCACTGAGAGGATTTCACAGGACAGTAATGCTGCCAATGTTTTAAACCCCAGCCTCCCTCCAAACCAGCATGTCCCAGGGCAGGTATGACACAAAAGGGTGTGGCAAAAGAGTAAAGGACAAAAGCAGGTAAACATGTCTGGAGAAACAAAACACTCCAGAACAGGCCAGGCAAGGAGCATCACACATTTAATCCCCATCAGAAAGTTTACTGAAGCAACTGATAATCTCAAGCAAAACTGTATTAACAGAAAGGAGCTGATTCCAGCATAATAGGAGACACCACCCATTTTCCCTTTTGTGCAGAAAAGTCACCTCCAGAAGTTGTCAGACCTGATCTTAGTTGATAACATATGCATGAATGCTCAGAACTCTGCCAACAGAAGGAAGGCAATGCAGCAGTTGCTTGTTGCCTAAGCTCAGGTATAATATCCTTTAAAATATTAGAAAACATCCTGTAAAAAGTCATTTTAACTCCATTCCTTGGAAACTAACCAGATTATAAGCATGTCCCAGCTACATTTCACTCTCGACCAGCCCTATGCATTTCAGTTACTCTGCTTTTTCTAACAGTCAGTCTCCTGAACAGGGCAGGGTGGCTTCGGCGGGTCATTAATTCATGCTGCTGTCCTAGTAAACTTCTCATTTCTCTCTTGGGACATACACGTCAAGCAGCAAAACAGTCTGTCATCGCTATGTGAACTTGTTATCTGGCAGCACAGGGACACAGAAGGGTGGCACAATTGTGAACTGATGCGACTGTCTCACTGGTGTCCTGTCCCTCTCCCACAGCATTCAGAGCAATCACTTTATGTGGATTTTAGAGTAAAGATCAGGTCTGTCTGGGGCATTGTGTGAGCTACACCTGAATTACCCTCTGCTAAGCAATCACAGCTCACAATGCCAACTGAGCACAGCCATAGTGCAGTACAGGAATTCTAGCAACACAGAGTGATTATGGTGACAGAAGTCCCAGAGAAGCAGCTGCTGAAACCATGTGCAAAGTTCTACCCTTGGACTAGAGCTGTATTTTGATATGGTTATTGCCATTTGTGAACTGCTTTATTCCCCCCCCCCCCCCCCCCCCTCCCCCCCCCCCCCCCCCCCCCCCCCCCCCCCCCCCCCCCCCC
>NDXB01003356.1:0-48721 GCA_002631895.1 Agapornis roseicollis | reverse complement strand
CCCCCCCCCCCCCCCATTGCACTGCAAAAGGAGATGTCTAAGAAAGACCTGGCTCTGACCATTTTAATATGGGGTGTATGAACTATCTCAGTTGCTCATATTCTTCCCACTGCTTTTTAACAGCAACTACTGCACTAAGAGAAGTGAAAGGGACAGCTGTGACTGCCTCCAGATAGCTTCTTTTGAGAGCCTGGAGGGTATGGCAAAAAAAATAAAAGCCAATAATAATTCCTCCAGTTTTCTCGGTTCAGAAGATGACTGGCACAGAGCAGCTCCGGTGGCTTGTTCTTCCAGGTTTGTTTTTACTGATTCTAAGATAAAAAACATCCAGCTCTCTTTCTGTGGACTTAGCAAGTGTTCATCGGGCATCTGAACTGCATGTAGCAGGTAACAGAGAGACTGAGGCTTTCCCTTCCCACTGCTCAGGTTTCAGACTCCAGCAGGCCACAACACTCAGCCTCACATACCTGACGTTGGCTTTGTCTACTCCCATTCCAAAACTGATGGTTGCAACAATAACAGGGATCTTCTCCTCCATCCACTCATTCTGGATTAAAGTCCTGTCAGCTGCCTTGAGTCCTGGGAAGGCAAAAAAGGGAAGAAAACAACAGGGAAAGAAATAAATTAAATTCCTCCTTCATTCCCACATTCCAAGCCAGCCCCTGACGGAGATGACAGCACCTGTTTCTATTCCAAAGAGAAAAATCCGATTCCTTCCAGGGATAAAGGCAATTATTATATTTAGGCTGTGCAAGATGCAACAAAACCAACAGCTCTGGAGTGAAGGGAATGCCATCCTGTGGAAGATCCTGAACTGACCTTACATAAGCATCAGACACATTGCAGACCATGCCTAGAAAACTGTTTCCTAGATAGCCCCAACCCAGGCCTTAAGGATTGTACAGTTCAGTTCTACCAGCTATTGAGAGATGCAGATGCAGCTTCCTGTACCTGCATGATAAGCCTTGGCTTTCACTCCTCGGTAGCTCAGCTCAGTAGCCAGCTGGTCACACATATCCCGCATCCTGCAGTACACAATGCCACAACCAGAGTACACCTGGGCAGACAGAAGAGAAAGTCCACAACACAGCCTGAAGCCAATCAACAAAGCTGCAGTATCAGGATGGCAGAGACAGCAGGAATGTCCAAAGCTCATCTCTTTACAAGCTGACTCCCTGGCAACTGAAAATACGGTGTCAGCACAAAAGTAAATTAAAGAGAAAGACAGTTTCCTTACAAGTCCTACAAGTCTCAACATCAACCAAATCTGCTCCCTCAACCCTCTCCCAGTAGAGTAGACACAAGGCAAGAAGCAGTCTCCCTCTGCTGCCCAAATAAAAACAGGTGCAGAGGCTACAACGGAATAGCTGAGAATTATTTTGGAATTCGTGTCAGAGCAGGAAATTCAACACGACATTCAAGCGCTCCTGTTCATCCTCACCATTGTAGACAAGCAGAACACAATCAAACATACAATAATTGCCTGGGTCATGACAAATCAAGACAAATGCTTGCTCCATATTCCTAATCCACTTTTAGAGCAACCCATTTCTGAAGGACACCTCTGAAAGGAACGCAGCCTTCACATTCTAGCTATCTTAGAGGAACTAAAAACCACATGTAACCACTTTTAGAGAAACGAGAACATACACATGAGCACCCTCCTTCCAGGGACCTCTTCCTCCCCTGCCAGAGACCTGCCAGGGCTGTACCAAGGTCAGGGACCATCCAGGTAGATTTTTTCACTTTATCCTTCTTCCTTAAATGTAAAACTTACCCCAGTGGTGTTTGTCACTTCGAGTGCCTTCAGACAGAAATCCTTCAAGTTGGCATATGGATCAGTCAAGAGCTCTTTGAACTGCACATCATAGAACAAGTTAGATCTGAAGCAAGGGGTCTTAAATGTGGAAAGGGGCTGCTTTAGCTTGAGCACTGCCACGATGTCCTCCTGGACCTGCTTGGTGGCAGTAGCTGTCAAGGCAACACATGGCGTATTGGGTATGCGAGCACGCAAGGTGCCCAGCCGGAGGTAGTCAGGTCGGAAATTATGTCCCCACTGGGAAACGCAGTGTGCTTCATCAATCACCAAGTAGGACAAGAGCTTTCGGGACACCAGAGAGTTCAGTGTAGCTTGGAAGGAGGAGGCAGCTGCCATCTCTGGGGTGATGTACAGGAGCTTTACTTGAGGCTTCTCACTTGTTAGGTCAGCCAGGATGGTCTTCTTTTCCTGGGCAGAAAGCTTGGAGTTCAGAGAGCAGGCTTTGATCTTCAGAGCCAGCAAGTGATCCACTTGATCCTAGAGTAAATACAAAATTAAAATTAAATTAAAAGCAAATGGAAATAAAGAGTCATTAGCACAAGAAAGACTACCAGGGACATCCAGGTGCCACAGCTTTCACCTCCAGGATCAAGCCTCATGACAACATACACCTACAGTCTGGGTATTTATAACTTTAACTCTAGATGCCTTTATCTGCAGCTGTGAGCATATCCATCCAACTGCAGCTGTGTGCCTCCATTCCCTTTAAGACAGCCTTTTTGCTGCCAGGGAACACCAGGAGGAATCTGTGCAAAATAACTCATCACAAGCATGCTGAAACAAGCTACCACCACATTCAAGTTGACAGAGGTGGAAAATGAATGTGACCACCCTACAATAACAGAGTGCATTTCATACAAAAATAACAACAGGACATCACAAAAACAGCTGATATAGGACAAAATACAAGGATCAAGCAAATCACTGCAACAGAACCAAATTTGCTGATGAGAATCATGCCAGAAAAACCAGTAAGAAAACATGGCATCACATCCAGAAAACACTGGGCATACAAATTCACCTCCTCATCCCTGCACTAAGCTGTTTACTCACACTTGACAAGCACATTTCAGAAGATGTGAATAGTCCTGAAAAACAGGTACCTTATTATTTCACTCGATAACTGGTTTCAGTGATTGATTTCACATACACTGCTCACGAAGTCACCTCTCAGGCTAACATGAACTTCCCAGACTAAGCTCTTGAAGTCTGGCTACACTGAAATATATCCTCATCATTTCAGGCATAGCAACCCCATCTTAATGAGAGGACCTCCAAAGGTTCACTCCAGCTCTGTTCCATAACTCACTGTGCTCATCTCAACCTGTTTATCACTGTGACACATTCTGCTTCACCTGCAAATCTTATCAATAGCAATTCTTTTAACCTCCATTTCACTAATAAAATATTGCCTGTGCTGGAGTTTAATCAGAAATCCTCACATTTGGAGCAAATTCACTATTTATAACACCTTCCGAGATGTATCTCTAAGCCTGATTTTAATGTGCATTACATTGAAACTGCAAAGGAGATAAAAAAAATAATCCACAAAACACAGACCAGCAGCCCACCACACCAGGTTATCATGCAATCCTAACAGATGCTTTACAGAAGCATGCTACAGCTGCTCTTATTGGGAAGTGTGTCTCCCAACAGGTGATGAAAAAGTAGAAAAGGTAAAATACAGGTTAAAAAAGATCCACAGATGTGAGCACTCAAGGACCAGGCTCTGCTAGACCAGCTTCTTCCCATGATAGAAAGACTGTCTGCAACAGAAAGACGCTTTAATGCAGAACAAATTGTGCCTTCAAAGGCAACTTCATCATTCCTGGAGTTATTACTTTGTAAGTAAAATGGCAGCTCTCTTCTGGGGAAAGATCCAGTTAGGTCAATTTGAGGTACTCTGCTGCTTCTGCATAGCACAGCAGAGGAAGAAGACAACTGGAGAAAATGGAGAAAGCCTCAGTTACAAAACCTACTAGATTATTAAAGAAGAGAAACATCCATTTAGAAAATTGTGTATTATTGTACCAGAGTTACTGTGCTCTGCAGCTAAGTTGCAGTCTCTTCACCTATCACCAGGGAATGGAAACATCAAGAGATATTTCAAGACATCAAGAGAATCTGGAGGAAGGCCTACAGCAGAGACTTGTGGACAGAGAGATAAGAGGCAACTGTGCCTCCAGAGCCTCCTGACCCCATTCACTGATACTTTTCCACAGCTAACAGGATACAGTTACCTGAATCAGTGCAATCAGAGGTGAAATGACAATGGTGATGCCCACTGCCAGAACTGCAGGAAGCTGGTAGCACAAGGATTTCCCTGCCCCTGTGGGCATGCATACAAAGACATCCTTCTCGCCTGCAAAGACAACAGAAGAAAGCTCAAGGCTACTGAGTGGTGGTGAGCTCCCAGGACTCTTACTGGAGGGGTGGGCAGAAGGGTTTGTAATCTGTGAGAAACAGCATATGTATGCATGTACCATGTGGCATACCAAAAAAGACACTTAATTTCACTTAATTTTCTAAAAGCACAGCAATAATTTGCATGCCTGCAATGGTTTCCTTCAAAGAATCTCTGATTGCTTTGCAAACATTTAGAAACAGCCTTACAAAAACAACAGAAGATATACAGAAACCAAGATAAGGAGAAGTTAAACCAGGTTATTCATGCTAATTCTCTTCCAGACAAGTTGCTTTCATTCATCTTACAGACCTCCAGTTACCAAATTACCAGTCCCATGACAGATCTTTACCACATCCTCTTAAAGCTTATCCCAGAAATGTACCACATAAGAAATAAAGGCTGGAAAATTCAACCATGTACATAATATCATGTGGCTAGTAACTGTCACTGTGCTAAGCAGTATCCACCTGAAGTCACAAAGATGCCAGCACATGCAACATTAATAGGCAGGGATGCACTCCTGACAGAGCACTGCTTTTGGGCAGGCTGCTGTCAACAGCATGTCTGCAGAGCTGCTGGCAATAGACGAAAACCAAAAGTATATCCTGAGTTCTGAGTTTGACACTGTTCTCATTTGCACTGTGGGACCTGTCAGGGGAGCTGAGGGTTGGCAGCAAGGCTGGCACACGTGAGCTGCCTGTCCAACCAACAGTGGTACATAGGTTGGTACATCAACACCAGCAAAATCATGTTTCTGATAATCCCAGGCTGGTTTGGGTTGGAAGGGTACTTAAAGCTCCTCCAGCTCCAACCTCTGCCATGGACAGGGACATCCTCCATTGGAGCAGCTTGCTCCAAGTCCTGTCCAACCCAGCCTTGAGCACTGCCAGGGATGGGGCAGCCACAGCTTCTCTGGGCCATCACCCTGGGCCAGCGCCTCAGCACCCTCACAGGAAACAGCTTCTGCCTCAGAGCTCAGCTCAGTCTCCCCTCGGGCAGGTTCAAGCCATTCCCCTTGGCCTGGCCCTACAGGCCCTTGTCAAAAGGCCACATGATTCAGAGAACAATCATAAACTCTGCCAGGAAACAGTTTTCTACTGGTATCACCTCTAACACAAGCACAGGTTGACTATGAAAATGTGCGCATGTAAATAGTTTTTACCTATAAATGTACACAGTTTTAGCCTTATCTGACCACAAGCATGCTGGCAGATGCCTCCAGAAGAAATGTCAACAATAGCACTTTAGCACTTCATATTTCCAAGTTGATGCACTAGTGGTGTTACAAATGTGAGGGAGAACAGGCAGGGCAGAGCCATGGTTGGAGAGCTGATGGGAGAGGAGTACTTGGACGTCCTGCACAGTCCAGGTGACATGTCCCCTCAAAACAAGCATGATACCAACTCTTGCAGGATCACCCCCACAAGAAGATGAAAAGGCAGACATGTTTCACATCTTTCTGATGCTGGGCCTCACCTCTTGCCACAGTCATAGTTGCAGTTTCCTGCAGGGAAGTCTTGAAGGCCTCAAACCCAAAGACTCTTTGCAGTGCTTTTCGAACCCTGCCTTCCAGGCCTGGGGGAGCCTCGCCACTCATCCTGGAGAAGCTGTGAACGGTGACAGGAACCAGAGCTGAAGCCCAGCACTGCCACCCTCCTCTGCCCACAGCCTGCCCCACCTGCAGCCGCCGGCGTGACCTCCCCCATGTTTGCCCTGCCAGGCTCCTCTCTGCTCTGGAGGCCTCCCCCAGGGATGCCATCTAGGCCCCGCCAATGGAGGGAACCCCAATGCCGTTTATTCAGGGATAACCGCCCCACCGAAGGCCTCCACACGAGGCACAGCTGCAGGGCCACTGTAGGGGACGGCCTCACTGCCCCGCACACCGCCTGCGCCCCAAGCTACGGGGCTGGGTTCGGGCTGGTGTTGGAGATCAACACCTGCTCCCTGCTGGCTTCCCACGGCCTCTTCCCAAGGGAATCTTCCCGCTACCCCGCTTCCCGCGCCCCCACAGCCAGGCCCGCGCCCCAACCCGCACTCTTGGCTAGGATCCGACAGCTGCCGTAGCGGCGCCGCGCGATGACATCAGGCGCGACTCCTTAAAGGGCCAGAGCTCCCCTTTCCCCCCGCCTCCCGGCCCTACCGCGGCCCCGCGCCGCGCTCAGCGCCCCTCGCCGCGGGCGGCGGAGCTCCCCCTCCCGCCCCCGTTACCATGAGCCCGCTTCAGGCGGAAGGAGGAGGGCGGCGGGGCCACGGCGAGCGCGCTATGTGCGCGCGCCGGAAGTCCGGCCTCGGAGGGGGCGGAAGATGGCGGCGGCGAAGCGCAGTGTCCTGTCGTCGTTGGCGGTGTACGCTGAGGATTCGGACCCGGAGTCGGACAGCGAGGCTGGGACGGCGGGAAGCGATGGGGGAGCGGCTGCGGGTGAGGGCAAGGGAGGCGGCTGGGGAAGGCGCCGGCCCGCCCCGTTCCGCTGTAAAGGGAAGGCCTCGCTCGTTGCCACCTGCTTGTTCCTCACGGTTTCACTTTTCCTCCGTAGGAGAGAAAGGAGGGCTGGTCTCAGTTGGGTACGGAGATGATGACTTCACCCGCCTGGATGGAGATGAGGACGGGTATGAAGAAGAGGATGATGAGAACAGCAGGCAGTCAGTAAGTACCTCTGTGCTCTGACAGCTTGTCCTGATGCCTTTCATGCGTTGCAGAGCTTTGTTTCTTTCTAAAGAAAGACCCCGAGTTGCAGCCCATAATGGAACCTCGAATATATGACAGTGCGGGTGGGTTTCAGCACTGTCCAAATCCTTTGTTCATTTTGTTTTCAAGTACAAAGCATTTGCCTTGAAACCTATCAGCAGCTTGGTGCAGGCTTTGTTGCTTGTTACTGTGTTGATGCCATTTGTCTCTTACGGGAAGAAAGGCTGGAAAGAGTCAAGAGCCACACCAGAGTAAAATAGGTGTAGTTGACGTATATGTATATAGTACATGTCATCGAGTCATAGAATCATAGAATAGTTCGGGTTGGAAAGGACCTTAAGATCATCCAGTTCCAACCCCCCTGCCAGAAGCAGGGACACCTCACACTAAACCATGGCACCCAAGGCTTCGTCCAACCTGGCCTTGAACACTGCCAGGGATGGAGCACTCACAACCTCCCTGGCCAACCCATTCCAGTGCCTCAAACCCTCACAGGAAAGAATTTTTTCCTTAGATCCAATCTAAACCTCCCCTGTTTCAGTTTGAACCCGTTCCCCTTTGTCCTGTCACTGCAGTCCCTAATGAAGAGTCCCTCCCCAGCATCCCCATAGGCCCCCTTCAGATACTGGAAGCTGCTCTGAGGTCTCCACGCAGCTTTCTCTTCCCCAGGCTCAACAGCCCCAACTTTCCCAGCCTGCCTTTGTATGGGAGATGCTGTCATATAGTATGATCTTTTAAGAAGAGCACACTGGTGCATGGTTAGCTGGAGGATTGAAAAGAATAAAGTTCTGTGATTTCTTAAAGACATTCTTTGGTGTGTAGCTCAATCCACTCACTACATCAGGTTACCTTGATGTAACAGCTTCCCATCTAGGTGTATGGCATGTGTTTAACATCACCTAAATATCGAGATAACAGATGTATTGTGAGACAGGGCATGTAGCTCACTGCCTGCGAGTGCAGCGGTAATGCATAAGAAGATATGTAGTTCTGTCATGTGTCTGTAACAGCAAAGCAGAAAGTCTGGGCAGGGGTCTTGTTTCATTATCATTAAATTTTTGCTTACCACCCCATTAAGAATGTGTTACCTTGTCCCTGTTCTAGTTCTGTCCCCTACCAAGTACTTAGAAAATAACAGGTCTGTGGTACAATAATCTTTCTTCATTGAAATTTACTTTATTAGGTTGAAATTTACTTTGTTAGGTTGGTCTCTTATGAGACACTCACTGTGTCTGCAATCTGTTTTCCAAAGTAGCAGACAAGAAATCTGTCTCTTGTTCTTGCTTTTGGCTTTGTTCTGTTGCTCACTGGAGAAGGTGCATTGGGGGCTGCCCCTGGCATCTGGCTTAGCAAAGCAGTAAAATTTCTAGACCCTTCTTCAATGAGACCACTTTAAAGAAAGTAGTAGTTGTGCTCAACGTCAGCTGTGTTTAGCTAGCATTGACAAATGGGCATGTAAATAGAGTAGCCTTTATTGCACACACAGTTTTGAGTGCGGGTTGCAGTGTCCATCATCTAGGAAATACAAGCTGCTGTTCAAGTGATGGCAGTCTATCGAGTCACTCATTTTAGGCAGTGGGTCTTGTGTGTATTTGTGGTTACTGTACAAATGTATACAGGTTATGTGGAGTGCCTTCCCTCTGGCTTGTTGCAGGAGAGCAAGGCTTGAGTTTTTTGCATTAAGTTTTCTTTGATCAGAATTGAGACATTCCTTGGTACTGCTCAGTAATACTGGTTATGAGCTGTTTTTTGGAAAGCAGTGCAAGTTGCACTCAGGTTGTCCTGGGCTTTTATCTAAACAGCTGTATGTTCATATTATTTACCTTAACAGTGACTGAAAAGCCTCTGTCTTTTTCAGAGGCAGTTCTCAGCAATGTCTCTTTGTTGATGGTTGTTTCAGTGATATCCCTGCTAGGTTAGGAGGCTTGGGGAGCTGGTTTAATTAACTGTCTATAACATGTATTGTTTGACCTGTTGTTGCTTGTCAACAATGACTTTTATGTTTATAATATAGGTGGGACTGTGGAGGGGAGAGAAATCTCATTTCTGATAAGCACCAAGTCATTTGATACTGTGGTTCTTTTCTAATTGTAAGCTTATTGTTATTAAACTTTGACAGTTAAGTCTGAATTATTGGCATAAGTGCATCTTTCAGAAAGGTAAGCTGGAGAGTAGCTGAAGTGAAGAAGTTTGTCTCAGTGAGATAGGCATGTTCATTTGGGCAGTTAAAACTTACTGGCATTTTTGTGTGGTTAATCTGTAGCTTGCCTTGCCAGAACTTGCTCATGGACGCATGAGCACATTTCATTGTAAACTGTTCCTTTCAGTTGCATGTAACCATCACACTCCTCAAAAAAGGGAAAAAAAAAAAAAAATAAAAGGCTGTAATACCAAGTTCTTGTTTTGGAGACAAAGTTGAAATCGTGGCAAAGTTTGGAAGGAAAACTGTTCTGCTGAGTTGTGCGAGCATGAAGAATGTTTTCTGCTCCTCAGACTTGTTTTGAACCCTGAGTATCTATTCCTAGAAACATAGGGAGCTCTAGGATCCCCAGTGAAGTAGCTCCCAGGGCAGGGGGACAGTAGGCTTAGCTAACACGTGGGACCAAAGCTGAAGTTTGCTTCTCATGTGGTGTACAATTTGATGCAAGGCTGCATTCAGTATTTCAAGCTCTCACAGGGCAGAAATTTCTTGGTAGAAATAAAAATGGAGGTCTGTTACCCACAACCAGTAATGTTTGTCAGTGGTTCCATTCTGTGCGAGCTCACATCATCTGCAAATGAGGCTACAAGGGCACTATACAAAAACAAAGACATGCTGTCTGCTGGCAGCACGGGATCCTTGGAATGTGGTGCTATGCCAGACCCTTGCCAAGCCTGCATGTTTGGAGTGGTGACAGGCCAGCTGTGTCCTGTGTGTTTTGCTGCTGTGTGCTTGGGAGTATAATAGGTCTTGCAGATGCTGTTTTTAATGTGAGTGGTACTAAACGGTGGGGACAAGTGGAAAAAACCTGCCTGCCAACTGGAAGAGACAGCATTATCAGATAATCAGATAAATGTGTTTTTCCACAGTTCTGATGCTTCTTACTGTCTAGTTCTGAGCATTCAGGAGCACCGTGAGTTTTGCAGGGGACACCTGTTACTGAGTGATGCTTTTGCCAAAAAAAACCCAAACAAAAACCAGCCCACAACCTGAACAAACACTTCTTCACTTGACTGTAGGACTTGTTTTCTGGTCATGAGTGGGTGGGGTAAAACTGCCTTCTGTGGAAAGGGTCTTGGACTACTGCTGGGCTGCTGAATGCCAGCCCTTTGCTGTAAGTGCAGTTACTTGCAAAGCCTGCTCTTTAAGCTTAATCCTGTAAATTCTTGTCTTGTAGGAAGATGACGATTCAGAGACTGAAAAACCTGAGGCTGGTGACCTAAAGGTATTTCAAGGCGTGGTGGTGTGGTGGGGGGGAAGTTCAGTACAAGAAGAATAAGTGTTATCAGCATGGCTTGGTGTTCGTTTGTGATCTTCTGTAGCTAGTTTCATAATTTCCTTTTTGTAGTTGTAATGTGTTCTTTTGACTTCTGGCTTCCGCCAAAGGTAGTTAAGCAGTCAGGCTCTGGGCTGAATCATGATAAAGATCTGCATTCATGAACTTGGTCATCCTGTGCATTAGATCTGAGGTATGTTTTCTGACAGTATCTCATCTATTCTGCAGTGACCTGGAGATGTAGTGTTCTGTACAGAATGCTCTTACAACCAGTGTTAGCTGGGATACTTTCTCTGTTTAGAACAACTTAATAAATTATGTTATGCTCCTAAAGGTCATGAAATGTGTCAGAATTGATTCATTTGTCTCCAGCTCTCTTTGTGTCCTTCTGAATGAAGCATTTTGTAAAGGTGGTGGTTAAAGTTAAGAAAGTGAAATAAGATCCATGGATGATAGCTGTCATAAATAGTTATTGTTACCTTGAGATTATATATGTTTCTGCTGAAAAACAAGTTTAATAGCACAGAAGAACATAACATCAGGCTAAAAAAGCTGGAAGACAGACACAGACCAAAGCCATTTGAGACTTTATATACAGACCTGTGCCCAAATTATTCTGCTAGTTCGATTGTCCATGCAGTATAAGTATAAGCAGTCTTGTGGGATACTGAGTGAAGGACACGTTCGAGGGCCTTTATTTTCTCCAGCAGTTTCCCCAAGATTGCAGATAGCAAACTCTGCTGAGGAAACCAGAGGACTGTGCTGCAGACTGAAATTGTGTGGAGCATTTAAATTAACATAGGGGTTTGATAGGACAAGATGAAGTCAAATGAATCTGTTGAGCTATTTTGATAAAGTTAGTTTCATAGCAGGACTTCTTCCAGTTTCTACAATGGTTTTATGGGTTTATAATGATACGCACTTGAGAATCTTGGCAGCTGTACTGCAGCTGGTAAATTCTCTTGCATTAGTGTGTGAAATATCATGAATGCCTTTGGTATACAGATAAACAGCACTTGGAAATGGAATGCATTGTCTCCTTTCCTTGTTGCAAGAAAAATAAATTACCTTTCTTGGAAGTTAGGAAGAAGCAATCACTTCTATCCTTTTTCCACCTCTCTGGGCAACCTGTTCCTGCGCCTCACTACCTTCACAGGAAAGAACTTCTTCCTTATACCCAATCTATAAACCTTCCCTGTTTCAGTTTGAACCCATTACCCCTTGTCCTGTCACTGTAGTCCCTAATGAAGAGTCCCTCCCCAGCATCCCTATAGGCCCCCTTCAGATACTGGAAGGCTGCTCTGAGGTCTCCACGCAGCCTTCTCTTCCCCAGGCTGAACAGTCCCAGCTTTCCCAGTCTGTCTTCGTATGGGAGATGCTCCAGTCCCTGCTCATCCTCGTGGCCTCCTCTGGACTTGTTCCAACAGCTCCATGTCCTTTTGATGTTGAGGACACCAGAACTGCACACAGTGCTCCAGGTGAGGTCTCCCGAGAGCAGAGCAGAGGGGCAGGATCACCTCCCTCGACCTGCTGGTCACACTTCTGATGCAGCCCAGGACACAGCTGTTTTTTGGCCTCAAGGGCACACTGAAACCAGCTCATGTTCGGTTTCTCATCCACCAACACCCCAAGACCTTCTCCACAGGGCTGCTCTCAATCTCCTCTTTGCCCAACCTGGAGCTGTGCCTGGGATTGCTCCGACCCAGGTGTAGGACCTTGCACTTGGCATGGTTAAACTTCATGAGGTTGGCATCAGCCCACCTCACAAGCGTGTCCAGGTCCCTCTGGATGGCATTCCTTCCCTCCAGCGGATCCACCCAACCACACAGCTTGGTGTCATCACAAACTTGCTGAGGGCGCACTCAACCCCACTGTCCATGGCAGCCACAAAGATGTTGAACAAGACCGGTCCCAACCCTGATCCCTGAAGGACACCACTTGTTACTGCTCTCCAGTTGAACACTGAGCCATTGACCACAGCTCTTTGCGTGCATCCATCCAGCCAGTTCTTTATCCACCAAGTGCCCACCTATCAAATTGATGTCTCCCCAATTTAGAGACAAGGATGTCGTGTGGACAGTGCTGAACGCTTTGCACAAGTCCAGGTAGATGACATCAACTGCTCTACCCCTGTCCATCAGTTCCATAGCCCCGTCATAGAAGGCCACCAAATTGGTCAGGCAGGACTTTCCCCTCAGTGAGGCCATGCTGGCTGTCATTAGCCACCATGTTTTTTTTCATGTGCCTTAGCATGCTTTCCAGGAGAATCTGCTCCAAGATTTTGCCAGGCACAGAGGCTGTAGTTTCCTGGATCTTCCATTTTCCCCTTCTTAGAAATGAGAATTGTATTTCCCTTTTTGTGGGGCAATGTAGAAAAGATCTTACTGCAAGAACAAAATCAGACTACCATAGCTCTTGTCCGAGTAAGGATGCCTTACAGAAGTCTTACCACTGAATTGTGCAGCTGCTGTTTTAACATGTTACTGTTTCATGTTGGCTTGATTTGGTGGAATTCTGTGTGCTGCTGTTTAACCCTTCTGAGGAAGAGCTGCAGGTGGCCATGGAACAGTTGTTTCAGCTTCAGTTTGGAAGCAAAGAAACAAATGTATTAAAATGATTTGCTGTTTTGAGTACACTCTGCAGTAGGAGCTCTGCAAGAACTGAAAATGTAAAGTTACTTGGGTTTTGTTTGGTTTTGGTTTGTTTTGGGTTTTTTTGAAGTTTAAAATGTAATTCCTGGCATGGGATGAAAGATGAGGATTTAAGAATAGCAGGGAGGCAAATCTGAACTTCAGATTGACTTCCATGGTATCCTTAATAGATGTCTTCATACACAACTGAAAAAGGGGAGTAGCTTTCTCTTGCCTTTTGGCTTTTATGGAATTCTAGGTAGGGAGCAAGGTGACACTTGAGGGAGAAGGTAGAAGCACATCTTAGCTGCGTAGCGTGCTGTATGGCAGCCCTGTGCTGTGCTGGTCAGAGAGAGGGCATGTTCTGTACAGCATTCCCTGTGGCACTGATGGAGTTGCACTAGCCATGATGTTAAAAAACTCACTTGGGATGGAGGGAAATGAAACATCAATGTAGAAAGTTTTGCTAGGAACAGTTGCAGATGTTTCCTATCCTTTTCTTTCCACCAAGTGGCAGTGTTCTCCTTGTTCTTCCTCATTGCTTTGAGCTTGCAGTATCTGACAACTAGTGAGTAAGGGTTGTAGTTACTGTAAAACCAAAGTGTGGCACTTGGTTGTAACTTGCTAACACTTCTGGACAACTTTTTGTTCCATCTCAGCTGAGTGCTGCTGTAGTTCTTGCTCTATTGTAAGACATCACAGACCTGGAAATGTGTTTAAGTAAATATCACAGGCCCCTTATATATGGTGACGGCTTTTCTAGGATCTGAGCCTGACTGTAAACAGAAGGTAGATCCTTAAATGCATGAATGTGATAAAGCCATTGGAATTCATCAGGTAATTATAGTAATTTCAAGCCCTGAATATACATTTAGCATTTTTTCTGCTGTTCTGCCTCTTTGTACGTACAGTAAATGAACTACTTTGAGATTTCATCTTGAATAATTGACCAGGACAGTTGAGCCAGGCTGTGTGCAGAAGTAGTTCCCTTGTTGCTGGTGCATCCTGCAGTTTGGCCTCATTTTTCAGTTGGATAGTACCAGACACAAAACCTCCACAAGGTTCAGCTGGTAACTGTTGTGGATACAGACGGAGGACACTGAAAGCCGTGAATGATGTAAAAACTGTCTGCTGAAGTGATGATGGGGAGAGAGGAATTTGAAGCCTGCCTCAAAGAACTGCACTGAGGAGATGTTTTTCTACCCCACCTATGGGACTTATAATTTATCTCAGATTTCTATCATGGTTCCAGGGAGTGTGCTCTTGTTGATTTGATGAAGGTATGTCTGTGTCTGTACAGCCCTTCTTCCTCACTAGAGGTGAAGTCAATAGAAAGTGCTAGATGGGACTGCAGCTTATCTGTGTTTTTTCTGCTGAGTAGCAAGTCACAAAAAGCTTTTCAAGTTCAAGCATGCAGATGTCAAACTGCTGTTTTCTGCCTACCCTCAGAGGGATACATGGAGACTTTTTTTATACGTGTCTTTGGGGAAAAGGATGTGCCAGCAGTAGGAGAATATTTAAGCTTCATCAGTCATCTGAAAGTTCTTCCAGAAGAGGTTTCTGGCCCATTGGATTCACTGTTACTGAGCACCTGTGAACCAGTTCTGAACACTGTGTGCTTGCAGCAAAAAGCAGAATCTCCCTTTTTTAAGTAGCAAAGTCAGATATGCCACATCCTGTAACTGTATTTGGAAGTGTTTCGAGCACAGATAGAAGACTAGAGATTCTAATCTAGGTAAAACTAGCTCTTTTTCCAAATTTCACTCTGGATGGGTGTCCTTAGGCTCTGGAAAAGGACATGTTTGTTAGTGACCAGAATCACTGTAGGGGTCCCTGCTTTTAAGTAAGACATTATTAACTGTAAACAAGCATATGTCCTAAAAGGCACTGCACAAACAAGGCCTTCTGCTTAGAAGGGAAAAGAAATGGTCAACAGGAGCTTTGGCAAAGGCATGGTGTTAAGATGGAATCTCACAGCCTGCATGGGTTCCTTGTGTCTTTTCCTCAAATGATAAAGCCATGGATACAAAGCAAAGGCTGAGGAAATGGGTCTGAACTTTGGTGCTCTGCTGGCAGTGTTGGTGTGGGATGACAAGGGTTAATGGGTTGTGCAGTGAGTGCAAGGCGCTTGGGCTTTAGCTAGCAGCTAGCTATAGTCACAGCCTTGATGCAGTAACAAGATACAGGCCTTCAGAGCTCACTAAATAGACCAGCCCTGCAGGAAGGAGGGAAATTAACCTTAAATGCAATACTGACTGTGTGCTCCAAGTCCCAGGTGAGGGATTCTTTCCCTCACCTTGTAGGGCTGGATGAGTAACAGGCTGCAAGTGTTGATCAAGGATGGAGCCCAGCCCTGCAGCTTGGCTAGCTGGAGTTTTCACAGGGGGAAATAATTAACTCTTGGGCCTTGATTGTGGTATCAGGAGCAGGCAGTGCAGGAAAGCTAATAAATTAGCCACTCCCTTGGCAAGTGAATGCCGGGCACATGGCAGCAGTTTGTCAAAGCAGGTGGCTCCTTTGATGTTTTCTGGTTTTCAGAGTCCCCCTCTGCATCTTGAGGCATTGCATGAAGGGGCAGCCAAACTGGGATGGAGCAGGAGGGTGTCTGGTTTTCAGAGGAGTATTGTGTTTCTCAGCATGTACTACATCAACTATTTAGTTTGGCTTTTATTGATACAGCGTGCTTGTGGAGTAATTCTACTGTGTTACAATGTGGAGGTGTGTACTAATGCCTAGATAGAGACTTTTGATTGCAGTGTTTTATTTTTACCTTGCCTGCTTTTAGCCTGTTTGTTTAAATACCAAAATTATCTTGATTTAAAGTAAATGAGGTAACTGCTAAGTGCCAGTAAATGGGGGTCTGTGAATTAATGTAATCTCTGTAATTAACTCTTACTTTGATAAGACATGTTAACTTTTCTGAATTCAAGGAACATTCATGAAGCCAGATTCTCCAAATGTGCCTGGACCTAATCAATAAAGTTTCACCTCAAGTGTAACTGCTTTGGTCTGGTGAAGGGGAAGAAGAGTTTGGGAAAAGTTGTGCTCCAACACAAGATGGATGTGGACCTGTGTGAGCGAGTCCAAAGGATGCCATGGAGATGCTGCGAGGGCTGGAGCAGCTCTGCTCTGGAGCCAGGCTGAGAGAGCTGGGCTGGGGCAGCCTGGGGGAGAGAAGGCTCCTGAAGGGGAGACCTGAGAGCAGCTCCAGGGCCTAAAGGGGCTGCAGGGAACCTGCAGAGGGGCTCAGGACAAGGGCTTGAACCTGCCCAAACAGGGGAGCCTGAGCTGAGCTCTGAGGCAGAAGCTGTTCCCTGTGAGGGTGCTGAGGCGCTGGCCCAGGGTGATGGCCCAGAGAAGCTGTGGCTGCCCCATCCCTGGCAGTGCTCAAGGCCAGGTTGGACACAGGGGCTTGGAGAAGCTGCTCCAGTGGAAGGGGTCCCTGCCCGTGGCAGGGGTTGGAGCTGGGTGAGTCGTTCTATGATTAAAGCACTGCTGTTCCATTTAGGTGTTCCACAGCAAGCTGTGTAAAAGGAGCTGGCATTAGTAAGCTTTAGAAAAGAATTTTAATCTTTGTTGGTGGCAAATAATGAGGGTTGCTCAGGAAATACCAGCCCTTAATGCTTTCAGCTGTTGAGAGGTACTCTTAAAAATTCTTAGAATGTGTTAAAAGGTGATAGATGTGGAGAACACCTTAAAACTGCAGTACCACCCAAAACCTGTGCACTCTGCAATGGCTGAGGTGGTTGTGGGTTAGCTGTCTTGTGATGGCTGGATCTGGTAGGCTAGAACTGGTTGGTTTGTTGTGGAAAGGCACTCCCAATGTCTCATTGGAAACAAAAGAGAAAGACTTCATCATGTTCTCTTTTTTTTTCTTTTTTTTTTTTTTTCCCCATCAAAAGTCCCTTGTTTTTTGCTGCTCTCTCAGTTAGTATTGGCCACTGTGGGGCAGAACTGGCAAAAAAGCAGCTGTGTCTTAAAGATACCCTTGTATGGCTGTGCTGCATGCCTCTTGGTAAACACCTTTAAAGCGTCAACTGTGCAGTTTCTAGGGTTGGGGCTAAGTTTAGATCTCCAGTGGTTCGTTTCCCACTCATACCTGTTCCTGGGAGCACAGCCTGAAGCTGCTGGCAATAAGCACTGCAATCTCAGAGGCATTTTTTCTGTATTCTGCCTCCCTTTAAATATAATGGTGGACAATGCTGTCTGTGCTTCCAGCTCTATGGGTTTGGGTTTTTCCCTTGTTCTAGGTTTGGTGCATGGTTTTCCATGGCTCTGTGAAGGGAACCAGTTGAGCAGCCCCATTACATGTGGAGAGCCTTTAGGGGGAAATAGTGTCAGCTCAGCTTCTGAAGCTGTCCTCTGTTAGTGTGCCCAGACATTAAACCAGCTGAGAACTGATTCCCATTTTTTAACTAGGTGGCTCACCTTAGTTATTGCCAGAGAGTATCAGTGGTGGTTAAACAGTTTTACATGCAGGAAACAAAATGGTATTTGGCAGCTCAGGCATTTTGCCCTTTGTCCCACATACTTCTGAGAGGGAGATAGATCATTGTTGGTTGCTGGAGCTGAGTTACCTATGTTGGAGCTGCTGGCATCAGTCCAGCTCTTGAGCTGTTTGGAAGATGAGACATGTCCATGGACATGCTTGTTCCTTCCTCCCCGCCAGGCATACATGTTGGGACAGACTCTTCATTCCCTGCAGTACTAAATACCATGGATTATTGATATAGGTGTGGCTTGCCTTTCTCCAAAGGAAGAACCAGGCTTTTTCTGTTTGTCTTTAAACTTGAAGAAAAGTCCGTTCTGGAGCTGCTTCCCCTTGCATATTTCACCTGATAAAGGTCCAAGTTCTTCAAGTCCGGTTCTGTGGTTGCAGTTGTTTCTGTCTTCTGAACTGAAATAAGCTGTTCTGATTTCGCCTGTTGGTGTGTGTCAGAGTGAGTGGCTGAGCAGTCAGTACATATGGAGGACTGCCTCAAGCACCAACAAATAGCTACTTCCAGCCTCCCTGTTTTGAGTACAGAAGAACCAAACTCTGCAAAAACTGTGGGATGGATTCATGAGGAGTGCATATCCCAGTGAGGACACGTGGCTGTACACCTTGCCTCTACCCCAGAACAAGAAGAAGGGTTTTATCCTATGTACTAGGGAGGAAGTGCAAGAAGTTTTTGTCAGCTCTCCAGAGCCTTGCTGCTGTGAGGCTCAAGGTTTCTTGCATCCCAGCTTCATCACCTGCTTGATTCTGCACTGCAACAGTCTGAAAGAAGAATAAAACCATCAAAGTAGCTTTGACACCTCCAGCCCTGTCTTGTGGTCCTGATTTCTTACCTCTGAATTCCTGTTCACTGTAGGAAGCAAAAGTGACTTGAAAGCAGATTTTATGGGCTCTACAGGGCAAGACATGTCTCTGCAGGCCATGGGGGCTTCAGGTGGAGACTGCTAGGAGCTCAGCTACTGCCTGCACTCAAGAGCAGCAGCTCTGAGCTCCTGGTGTGTGCCCACAGACTGTGCAATATTTCTCGCATGCTGTTTTGCACGTTTACACCACCGTGCCCTGATTGGTGTCTGTGCTTTGTGGTATCTATAAAGTGTGTGCACAGGGTGATCTGCAGCCGTTAAACTTGGAGGACCCCTAGTATCAGAGATGGAGGAGAGAGAGGCAGCAGCCAGCAGAGGCAGGTAGCTCTGGGACCAGGATGTAGGTGTTATTAACTGTACCTCCACTTGGAAAGCGAGAGTTCTGGCGCAGGGAAATTACTCCTAACAAATAATCTTTGTCGAATGTTGAGATAGCGTATGTCAGGTGAGCAGAATCAAGTTTCAGAGAAGCTATTTAAAGGCTTCTATGCTATGAATGCTTCCTTTCAAAAACATTTTCCCACTGAAATGTTTTGCCAGATGTTGGTTGGGTTTCCTGATACTTCTTTCTTTTTCAATGAAATGAAGTGAAGGTGGATCTTTAGACTTAATTTAGCTGAAAAAGTAAAAGGTCCTGTCAGCTACACATGGCCTTTGTTTTGATAAGATGCTTCAGGAATGCCTCAGGAGTTGGCTCTTTCCTGACTAGTTCTTCCTTCCCTCTTTGCCCAAGTTGACAGTATCTCAAATATAGGCATATACAGTCTTTATGAAGACTGTACATAAGCATCACTGAAGGCTGGATGTATTGGGCTTTTTCCTATGGGTGTCTTATTTCTGATCTGCTGTGCTTCTCTGAGTATTTGGATTTGTTTGTTCTTAGTTAAATTTTATATCCTATACTGGGCACTTTGCCTGGGGCTATGTATCAGAGCTGGCAAACAGGATATGGCTGTAGGAAATGGGCTTGTTTCAAGTTTTCTCTTGGGATTCTTCTCTCACAATACAAGAAAAGGGGGGTGGAGGAGGGAAATAGAAGCACTGTACTTCTGTTCCCTTGCCTTTTCTTCCCTGGATTCTGAATACACTTGACCCACACTGTTCGCTGCCCTCTGCCTGATAGCAGACCAACATTGGGCAGATCAGGTGAGCAAGAAATGAAATAGTTTGCCATGAACTTTGAATATTAAATGAGAAGCTTCTGGTGTTCTCTTTCCATAAGCACTTCTGATGTTTGTAGAAAAGCAAGAACATAACTGCTGGCATGTTCCTAAAGGAACCCAAAAAAACCCAAGCACATGATCCATGGTTTGGAGAGGTCTTCCTTTTGCTGCCTGCATGTCAACATTTCAGCCACTTCCTCTGGCAAGGCCGTTTTCACTATCACCTTAGATAACTCTTCTAACTTCAGCTAAGTTACAGAGTTTCTTTCCATCATACTCAGCCAAATGAGGCTGTTGATACCTTGGTCCTACAGGAGATAGTCTGAAGTGTAGAGAGGAGGAAGAATTATAAAATCTTCTACTTGTGCTTGCTCATATGAGAGAAATCTGTGTAACGATGACTGCAGCAACAGGGCCACTGGCTCCTGGTGGAAGGACTGCACTGACATTCTGTGTTAGGATCTATCACAGGCATGACAGCAGTGTGGCTGACCTATACATTTTGTGGCTGCCAGTTTAAATTGCTGTTAAATTTCTTTAGGTGCAAGCAATCAGGTGAAACAGTTGGGGGAGAGAAGAAACTCTGCAATGCAAGAGCAGTCTCTTGGGGGGAGAGGGGGTGGGAAGGAAGAGCAGATGTTGCTGAGGGTGCTGGGGAAGCTTTGTAGCTACTGGAATTTAATACTAGCTGGAAGTTGGGATTAAAATGGAACTGTGGGGCGAAGTCTGGAAAGGACCTCTGGAGATCATCCAGTCCAACCCCTGCCACGGCAGGGCTACCCAGAGGAGGTTACACAGGAATGTGTCCAGGCAGGTTTGAAACGTCTCTGGAGAGGGAGATTCCACAACCTCCCTGGGCAGCCTGTTCCAGTGCTCTGCCACCCTCAATGGAAAGTTCTTCCTCATGTTGAGGTGAACCTTCCTGTGTGTCAGTTTATGGCTATTGCTCCTCTTCCTGTTGCTGGGCAGTCCTGAAGAATCTGGCACCATTCTCCTGGTGGATGGATGGTACTCAAAGGAGAACCAAACTCAAAGGTTTTGAGGTATTTATATGCATTGATGAGATCCCCTCTCAGTCTGCTCTTCTCTAGACTAAATAGGCTCAGCTCCCACAGTCTCTCCTCATAGGAGAGATGCTCCAGACCCCTGATGATCCCTATAGCCCTGCACTGGACACTCTGCTTGTCTGTCACATACTGGGAAGCCCAGAACTGGACACAATATTCCAGATATGGCCCCACTACAGTCAATAGAGGGGGAGGATCATCTCACCACTGCTGGCCACATTCCTCCTGATGCACCCCAGGAACCTGTTGCCCCTCCTGGCCGCATGGGCACGCTGCCGGCTTGTAAGCAACTTGGCAACTCTGGCATCAACTTCTCCACTTCGTACAACTTTAATCTTATTCAAAGGAATCAGGTTTTGGGGTGGTATCTTTTCTGCCTCCATGTTCAATCATTTCGTGTAGCTTGACGTGCATCTGCACTAACACACAATCAACTAACCATCTTCTATGAGAAATCAAGGATTGAATTGTACCTTCTGGTGGCAGTTATGTTGCATGTGAGCTTTCTACTGGAGTTATGGATCTTGTTT
This sequence comes from Agapornis roseicollis, assembly GCA_002631895.1. NCBI lineage: Eukaryota > Metazoa > Chordata > Aves > Psittaciformes > Psittacidae > Agapornis > Agapornis roseicollis. The sequence goes on along the minus strand of NDXB01003356.1, from coordinate 27,582 downwards.
CAGGAAGGATTTGGCATGCATTGTTTGAAGTCCATTCTTTCCATTAAATAAAGCTGTTCTGGGCAAGCCTTTCCAAACTTCAATTCATCAGTCTCAGATGCGTAATTTTTGCTTCCTTCCTTTAGTCTCTATTTGACATTGAGGACTGTGTTTGGTTGTTTTTAATTTCCATGGAACTTGAGCAGAGGGTGGTTGTTTTGTTTTGGGGTTTTTTTGTGTAACTGAATGGAAATAATCTGTGACTGAAAAGATGATCAATATTTCACCTTAGCCAATTATGTATTATGTATTAAGCCAATATACAGCACCCTCCCTCCCCTCACTGCTCTTCTTCTTAACTGATTATGATACATGAAAACAGAACCATCAGGCTGGTTCATATCAGTCAGGCTCTTGCACGCAGTGGTGTCCTACCTAGGGCTTAATGAAAATGAGGAAACATTTGTTCTGGGGAAAGAGGAAAAATGGAAACCCTTTTCTTGAATACGCACGTGAATAAGTAATGGAATAACTGTTTCCTGCTGTTGGTGAGCTGGTGTGCAGAATTGCTCTTAGAAGCACAGAAATTGTGACTTGTGTTAGTGGTGCGGTTAGGTGTTAAAAAGGTGGGTTTTCTCATTGTTTTTCTTGTTGGGTGGGTTTTGTTTGGTCAGGTTTTTTTAATGCTGTCTTTGCCTGTAGTTTGAACTCTCCAGAGGTTACTCTTTGTTAGTCTCCAGATCAGGGGAGAGGAGTTTGCCTCCTGCTTGTATTGCTGTCTTTCAGTCAGCTTGGCTTTGAACCACCCTGGCACCCATTCACTCCTTTCAGTGGGTCTGTTGGAGCAATGCTGTCTGGCTTTAGGCCCTTAACAGTTGATCTTGTGCCGTCTGGGCTGCAAAGCAGATAGCAGCCAGAAAATCAACTTGACAAGTGCAAGAGAAGAATAAAGTACCGTAGTGCTTGCTTTAAGCTCAGTGTAGTCATTTTTAGAGGCCATCATGTAATACATGATCAGACAAAATGGCTAGAGGAAAAGAATGAAGACAGGATACATTTCACTCTGCCCCCATTCCCCTTCCCTCCACCCCCCTCCCACCCTGGTTTTGTATTTCCATGGTGGTGTAGATAATTTTCAGCATAACTAATGTGTCCTGGCTGACTCTGTGCAAGTGGCAAGAGACTGGCTGCAAAAGTAGATTCAGGGATGCTCCTGTAGAGACTCTGAGGTGGGGCTTGTGAAAGCTGGGAGCTGTTGGAAGGTGCCACTAGTGAAGTCCTCCCCTTGTTATTTTTTGAAATCAGGTTCCAAATGGAAATAAACCCATTATATGATGCCTGTAGCTCTGGGGTACTTGAAGGTTCCAACAGCTTTCCTGGACCTACTCTGATAGAGTTGATGTAGAATCCCCCTCTGCTTGACACTGCTCGTGCCTGGTTTTATGCTCTTCATGTGAGGTAATGATACATAGCACGGTGGTTATCTGATGATGTAATAATCGACAAAAAGATCACCTTTCCCTGAGTGGATTTAGATAACTTCCCTTCTTAAAATTCAGTTACCTTCCAGATTTTCCATTGTTTAAATGCCTTGGAATTCCTTTAGAAATCTCGCATCCATCATTAAGTATTTCTTCCCTTTCACACACAAACAATAGCAAATGTGCAGTATTTATTGCCCTTGTTTCTCCACTTGGTGATTCTCCATTTCATTTAACTTCATATTAGATTAGATCTGCAGAATATTTTTTTAGATGCTGTTGTATTCAACATGTGCTCCAGGCTTAAATTAGCCTAAGGGAGTGTAGGACAGTTCTTGTTGGGTGATTGATTACTCCACTGAAGGTTTTTAGACTGTCCTTAAGTTCTAGATCTTCAGTAGATACTCAGAGGTTTGAACAAGACTTCTTAAATCTCTCATCTGCTAAACCGTACATCTTTGGTCATATTGTTGGTACTTGCCTCCTCATAATGTTTGACAGTAGACCAAGCAAACATGAACAAGCACTGTAGGAGGAATTGGTCATCCCTTTGTTTTCTGAAGGCATGTAAGAGCTTTGAAAGCAGTCCCATTTAATGAGAAGCTGTGTTGATGTCTTCAGCTTGTTAATGACAGAGCAGTGGGTGTAGGTGCACAGTAATTCATCAGTAAGCAGAATTCATATCCTCTGGGCAGTGAGGTGTGGCTGCAATACGTTGGTGAACTTGTTTTCTTTCGCTCGGTGTAGCTCTGGGGTTTCTGATGTCTTGGCTATGGCCCGGGTCTGTGGAGACTAGACTTGCTAGAGCAAGTGTGGGCAACCAGGCCAGGTAGATATACGGTGCCTACCTGATAGGACTGGCATTATTTAGCCTAAGTGGGCCATGTTTGTCCTGTAGCTTTAGGATTAAAGTATTATTAAGATCCTTAAAGAACAAACTTCTGGTAAAACAAACTTACTGCTGATTCTGGAAATTCGTAAAATACTATCTAACACTGCTGACATTTTAGAGGTATTCCTCTGATGGAAGTAACAGGAGAAGTTTCTCTCTCAGAATATTAGTTCATGAGAAATATGTGCTCCTGCTTGATGCTGGCTCCAGATGGCTACAGGAGACTTGAAAATGAGTTTCTGGAAACTTCAGAAATACAGCAGATATCTGTTAAGTGGCCAGACAAGAGGGTGGCCTTCTTGAGGGCATTTAGTACCTATCTAAAGCATATGAATTTGACTGTGCCACTGGGCTGCTTAAGTGCCTGCTTCACAATATTGTTCATTTGGAGGGGGTTTTCCCTTGCTTTTGGATGGGGAGAGAACAAGTAGGTATAAGAATATGGGCAGGGTAATTGAATAATAAAGACAGTGCTGGGTAAGAGGAAAGATCAAGAGATGCTCAGGGATGTTGCTGTCTCTTCCTCTTCCCTCTCAGTCCACTTAAAACAAAACTTTAAAAGATAAGAGAGCAGAATGTAATTCATTGAGTCAAGGTTGGAACAAAACAAGTGCCTTCCTTTCACCTCAAAAAACATTTCTTGTTGTCTCAATCCAAGACAAGAAGTACTTTTAATTACAGATCTAGCAAGTTCTCCCCTAAAGGGAATAAAGCAGCCTCCTGACCACATACATTCCCTGCCCTGTGAGTCACTGTGTGCTGTGGGGACCTCTGCTTACCTTGGGGCTGTTGCTCTCATCCTCTCCCGCCTGTGTGTTAATGTGAATTGTCCCCACAACGTTAGTTGCCACAGAACTGCCCTCACTTCTCTGGTGGCAGGCTGAGGCTCGCCGTGTTACCACCTTGTCAGTGTGCTTGAGCCTCACCACATAGTGCTGTGTCTGTGTAGGTTTGTGGGGAGCACCACCTAGATTCCCTGGATTCCTAGCTTGCCAAAGAGGGCTCATTCTCTTGGCAGAGCTCTTTAGCTATGAAATGGCATGCTTCTGGTCAAATTTTCTTATGCTTGTGCTGTTCCTTCTGAACACCCTGGGAGAAGAGGTGTTACTGCACTGCACCAAGTGCAGCAGCTTAGAGGATTGGAGCTGTTACTCTACAGTCCATCTCACAAAGGTGCCTGGGGGCCTCCCAGCTGGCTGTTGAGAAGATGCATGTGCCTTTGGGTACTACTTGGCTTTGACTAAAATAGCTTTAGCCTTGTATTTCTGTGATCCAGATGTACTCAGTTTTTTCCCCTTTTCCATGGATGGCTGTAAAAAGTGCAGCTGGTGCCACACAAAGAATTCAGTTTTCTGCTTCCAGAGAGCTATGGCTTCTCTGGAAGTTGGTGGTGGGTTTTCATAGAGAATTTGGCACAGCCTGTTTCCAGATCTGCCTTGGTGATCTTTCTGCTTTCTCCTCACCTTATGCATCTCTCACTTGATTGAAAATGGAGTCAAGGAGGGGTTTTAGAGAGCAGTTACTGAGCAGGAAGGAGGCAGCATTATGTCTGTGTCAGGTTGAATGAATAGCTTCAGTGTTTAGAGGCACTGAGGAGTTCTGGACACACAGTCCAATGAGTCACTAAAAGGCTTTGGGGGGAGGCAGAGGGAAGAGGGCAGTGTTTGGATACAGCTGATACTGTTTCAGAAACTTCATTTGTATTGAACTTGATATCACTTGTGACTATCCTGGGGTCTCTCAGAAGCACCCGAATATTTGAATATTGGTTTTAATATAGTGAAAGCATATTTTAGAGTGTCTTATCCTACATAGCATCTGCTGCTCAGCAGACTGGTGCAAACATCTGCTGTGCTTCCAAGGCTGAAGTAGCCTTAATTTATGTAACTAAGGAGGAATTAGCTGCGTTGAGATCTCCAAACAAAGCACAGGCCAGGAGAGGTTGCCCTTGAGTTTCTGGTAAAGCAGATCCTGGAAAGTAGGAGCCAAGAGAGAACTGACAGTGGGATTGTTCTTCCAAAATGGGGATACAGGATCTGCATCCCTGTCATGCTCCCTGGCATATTGGTTTGTAGAAGCTTTATGATCCAAACCCCTCAATAGTGCAGTTACAGAAGGGAACCCTGGCACTGTCACACTGGGTGAATCCTGCAGTGTCACCCTGAGACCCTGCAGAGCCTGGGTCCATGCTCCTCTCAAGTGTAATGCTCTGCCACTCACTCTGGGAGCATTTCAGCTGTTTCCATGTTCCTCTGGGGAATGCATCCTGCTTAGAGGACTGCCAGTTGCACAGGGCTGTGCTTAGGCATTCCCAGGGCTTCAGTAGTTTTCTGTGGGCTGGATCCAGCTTGTGTTTAGCTGCCTATGCTGGTGCCCAGGGCCAGTCCCCAGGAATGCAGGATCTATGGTTTGATCTGTTATGAAAAAAAGTCTTCAAGTCCAGCTGGTTTTGTGGAATTCCAAAAGAGCTGAGTGGCCAGGAGTCATTGAAACATTCTTTCATTAGACTCTTAACTTGCTCAGGAAACAGCATCCTGTTAGGTTCTGACTTTCCATGGTACAAACACTGCCGTATCTTCTAATAACTTGCATTTCATTCCTAATTTTTATTCTTTTGTCTCAGAAGTAATGTGTACATTTCTAAACAAATTGACACTATAGCTATTTAGGCTGGAAGCATACCTTGACTAAAACCCCATCTTTCTTCCCTCTTCTTCCCAGGAACTCTCAGAACTGGAGAAGAGAGATCCTCAGGAGCTAGTTGGTAAGTTCACACAGAGGTATTCATTCTTGTGGTTTTTTCAAACTAGACCTTCTAGTATTCCTCTTTGTAAGAAGAATCTTCCCACTGTCCTGACAATGCTGCCATTGGAATTACTGCCCTGCAATGACTGATTTCCAGGGAATGTTTTCTGTGAAGTCTGCTTTTGGAAGAAAGGTACCATGCCCAAAAATACAGGCTGGGGCTGCTTCCCCCCACACACACATACACTGAGCTGGGGCTGCTTCCCCACACACACACAGTGGGCTGGGGCTGCTTCCCTTCCTCTTAGCATCCTGCTCCCCTCCCCTCCTTTTCTTCTTCCCCTCCCCTTTTTCTTCCTTTCTTTCCCCCCCTTTCTGCACTGCTCAGCCCACAGCAGAAGGAGAACTAGTGTCCTTCCATGGACGGGTGACTCACTGGCATGTTGTTGCCTCCAGTTCTTCCCTCTGATTTGGCTGTTCTGGTGCCAGGAAATCAGAAACCCCCACGCCCTGGTTTATGCCAAGCAGGCTTGAAGAGCGTGCCAAAGAATGCAGCTTTAGAGACTAGCACCACTGGTTTATTGTCTCCAAGGGGAAGCCATGTCCCTCTGCTCACCCTTTCCAGATCTTTCCTTGTTTTTGGTTTTTTTTTGCATTGTGCAACCTTTGCAGACAAAGTGGCACCTGATAACTGCCTATATTCCTTGTGATTGCTAAAGATGCAACATACAAGTAAACTTTGAAAGGGACAGGAATTCTTCATCCTGTCTGGTGAGCAGTGTTACTCTCTCAGAGCCCTGTGGCACAATGCTTTACCTCGCCTCAGCTCATGCACACCTCAGTCTGTCTGGGTACAGCCAGCTCTCTGTTCCTGTGCTCCCTATTTTGGTTTTCTCTTCACTAAGATGTGTCTAACCATCTGTAGGAAATAAAACTATGTGTCCTCCATCCATGTCTCCAGCATAAGGCTTTGGACTATGAGCACACAGTTTGCCTTGTGGCACTCCCTGTCCTGCTCTGCACTGTGTTTTTGTACTCTTGGATATACTGGTCAAGTAACCTATCTATCTTAAACTGAAGCAGGTTAAACGTAGCATTTCCACCTAATTATTTGCCTCACTAAGAACTGGCAAATAGATATTCTCCACTGACTGCTGGGATGAGGAATCTTTCCTAGGTATACCCTAATACTCAGCTGTACAGCTATGCAGGGTGCAGGAACAGCTGAACATCTCAGCTTGCTCAGTGCATACACTGGCTGTACAAAAAACTCCAAGCACCTAGTGCTTGTGCTGATGACAGTTTTAACTTATAGAAGCCTTGGAGGAAGATGCACAGGCTGCGCACCAGTGGCAGTGCTATTGAGCGGTGGGGTGTTTGAGCTGCAGACCTGACAGTGCATCGGCTCCTACTGTCTTGAAGCTGTGGGATTTGCTTTCTGGCCTTCATGCTTTCTGGCCTGCGAATCTGATTAGGGAAGATATTTACTTCCTATGAGCCAGAGCCTGGGTGTGCCTGTAGTGATTAATTGTGCCAACAGCCAACTTCCTGAGGTCTCCACATGGAGATCCTCTAGGCCATGAGCCAGAAAGCACAGGCCCCATCAGGGGCTGCAGCCAGTGTCACTGCCGCTGACTCACGAAAAGCAAAACCTTGATCTTGGCAGAAATAACAGGATGCACAAAGCAGTTGGATGTTTCCTGCAAGGACACACCTTGATAACTGTCCATTTGCATTTACTGCTCTGTACATGGTGGAAAGCGCTGCCTGGGACTTTGAAAGCACCAGATCTTTTGTATAGGAGCCTGTGGCCATATTTGCAAATTCCAGGATTATTTTAATGATAATCTCAGTTGCCCCTTCCTCCAGGGAAAAAGCTGGTGGGAAGAGGCCATTCTGCTGTCTGTTGGAAAGGAAGCTTGAGGACTGCTCAAGGGCATGGATAATTTGTACTTCCTTACTGTAAATAAACCCGAAGGGGTTGAACTCATCCTTTTTTTCCTAGTGATGTGGCATTTCAGTCTGGCTGCACTGTGATGAAATAGCTGAGTAATGATGAATGTTAGTGCTCAGCTTGCGAGGTGCACGTAGCCTCATCGCTGACCCAGACTTGAGTGTAGTTATGGGGGAATTGCAGTAGACAAAGATGTCTTAGTTCTGGTTCGTTGTAAGCTGCTAAGAGATGCTTCCCCCCATCAGCATACTATTGATGATAAATGATTGCTTTCACATGGCTCAAACAAAAGAGCAGATGAGCACTAGGACCTGAAAGTCACGCGTCAGAGTGTATTATCTCATTGGAAGCTCTTGCTCTGCCTCCAGTGGTATTTTGTTTCGAAGGAGCATGAATTGGTTGCTGAACATACTCTTACGATTTTGACTTCTTTGCTGGCTAGACAGAGTTCCTGAGTTTATATGAGCCTGCAGTTCCCCTCCCCATACATGTTTTGTTTCTCTGTGGCTCTGTGGGTGATCTGCAAAGATAAAGAGCCTGAGGGATGTCAAGTCTGGAGCTAGGCTTGATTTTTTGATTTATTTTTTTTTTAGGTCCTTTCTTTGCCTTCTGAGGTCTGGATTTTGTGGCCTTTTTTCCTTTTTAATGCTTCTGCTGATGCTGTGAGTCTCTTGAGCCATTAATCAGCTTCCACCTTTTCCGGAAAGCCCGGTGTGCTGTCTATTGTGCACACTTCTGCCTGTTTGCTACTGTCTTTCTGGATGCCTGAAACTCTAATTAAACCAGAGGCTTCCCTGCCCCACCAGCAGCTGTAACCTTTAACAAGTGTCTGCCTTGTTTTCAGGGAGCTCCAATTTGCCTGCCTATCTGCAGGGGCTCTGGCAAGCTTTCCTTCTTCCATAGAGCCACCCGCTTAGTAAATGCCAAAGGACACTTTTTGTTCATTACCAGCAACTGCTGAAGAATTTAACCCCTCAGGAACATCTTGATCAACTAGAATTGATGGTTGCTTGCAAGCTTTGCATCTCTAAATGTTATCATCCTTAGTGCATTTCATTTTGACAAAAGAAATGGAAACTGTAGTAGCACCGGACTTGTGTAGTGTTGATGATCTGAAACCTCAGCTGTGGAGCACTGTGCTGGAAGGCAGGAGTGTATGCTCTGCTCAGATGCTCTGTCTGTCCTTCGGGCCCTTCTGGGCTTTAGTCAAAAAAGCTGAACCTGGGCATCCTGCAGATCAGGCAGCTTTTACAGAGGAATGTATAATGGAGGAGCTGCAACTGGGAATGGTTTGGTTGAAATTACTTCTGTGCTGGCATCGGGTCTCTTTTATCTGCTACAGACTATGGTTCTGGGATGTGTACTCTGTACGAATTATGGTTAAAAGCAATCTCAGCTGCTTAAAAGTGGTACAAATCTCTGCTCCAAGATTTGGCTAGAAAACTGCCTGGGTTTCTCCTAATAGCAGGAAAGTAGCTAGCAGTAAAGGGAAATGTGCCAGTTTCTTTTGCTGGTAACTGTAAACTAACCTTTACAGGGCAGTCAGGTACTCTGTTGTATATCCCAACACAAACTGCTATAGAAACCTGGCAATCTGTGCTGGTCTGTTCTCAGTCCTGCAGAACAAGTTGTTCTTTCTAGCAACAGACTGAACTTTGCTGACTCTGTAAACAAAGATCAAAGTGCCTGTTAAGAAGCCTGAATCTAAGTAATTTCTATGTAATTTCTTGTGGTTAACTCCTGACAGCCTTGGGGAGGCTTGTTCCTTGAGCCTTCAAGGGCCAAGCCTTGAACCATTTTGGTTCATGTAGGCAGGTCTTGAAGTAAGCAGTACTCAGAGTGATTACCACCTCAAAAATGGCAATGAGGGAGGCTGTTATAGATTGATCCTGTGATCATCCACATGCACAGCCTGATTCTTCCTGAGAGAGTGTCCTGGCACACCTTTTGTCAGAGTTTCCAGGTTATCTGTGCTGTTCAGAGCAGGACTTTAAAGCGTATGTGGAAGACCTGGAATAGTGGAGGGCTCAGTATGTGAACAGTGGAGGTTTTCGAGGCACATTCCAGAAACCAACCTTTGTTCCTCTGAAGAGCCTTTGCCTTTGAGGATCGTATCAACAATTGCAGCTCGAGCAGGAAGTAGCTTAGCTTTTCACATTTCTGTCCTGGGGTGAAGAGACCACTGAAAATAAAGCTTCAAGAATGTGTGCCCCAGAGCTGCAGTATGAGGCAAGTATCAAGCCAGCAAGCATCATATCCTTCTTCTGATAGTACATGATCTAAGGTTAGTTGCTTCTTGCTCAGCACTTTGAGAACACCACAAGTACCAGTTGACAGCATTCCATTCTCTCCTTTACCCAGCTGCTCTCAAAAATGGAGTAGCTATTTTATTTAGTTTAATGATTTGCATGGCTTAAATTCCCTTCAGGATGGCCAGAACTCATGCTCACTTTGCTCTCTATAGCTTCTTTTTCAGAGAGGGTGCGGAACATGTCTCCAGATGAGATCAAAATCCCTCCTGAGCCTCCTGGCAGATGTTCTAACCACTTGCAGGTTGGTAGGAGTCCACTTTTATGTTTTCAAAAAGGCTGGGGGGGGAGGGGGGGGTGTTGGGGAACTCTGCCCAGTGTTTTTGTACAAATAAAATCCCAGCATCAAAGCTGGGTTTTACTAGGCTGAGTTTGAGTGCACCGTGTTAATGCTTTAGACCTTACAGCATTTCTAGTTCAGGAATCTGAGAAGCTTAAAGGTGTTTTCCAGTCTCTGTGGGTCTCTTCTTTAAAATGGCTTGTGATCCCACTAGTAACTTGAAAGCGATGTTTACTGTGAAGGCTGCTTCTTGTTACCTCAGCGCATTCGGCTCTGTAGGAAAGAACAAATCATTGCTTTTTCTATATGGGCCCAAGAATCCCCAAACTGGAATAGTTGAGGCAGCATTGACAGGATTCCTTTTCCACCTACATATCTCTAGATGTTAAACATTGAGGGGGAAGGTCAGTAACTTAGAAGCAGCAAAAGAAAACAAATGTGTTTTCTCTCTGATGCACACTCAAATAATTGCAGTAACCAACTTTGTAACCAACTTCTGCTCTGTTCTCTTCCTCCTGATGGGAGGACAAACGAAACATCAGGAGCTACTGTTTTCTACCACCCATTTGAATTTTAGCTGCAGTTATCTGCCCAGTAGAAATACAGGTAAATAATTACTTCTGGAATGCTCTCTAAAGTAAGCCCTTAATGTACAGTGATGATTCAGAAGGACTCACCATCCAGGTTAAGCTTTCTTCTTCACACATGGCACGCCCATTCCTCCTCCTGGGCTCTAAGAGGATTTTACTGTTCTGACATCAATGAATTGGAGTGGGTTAGATCTGAGGAATGCACAGAGCTTGAGAGAATAGACAAAATAACCCCAATTTTCTTTCTTTTTCACAGCAGTTTACTGTGTTAAATCAAAGGAGATCTTGTCAAACCACATAGTAAAGCATTTGGAACATGGAGATGAGATTGTTCTTTGGAGATGCACAATGTTCTAGACTGTTCACTGTTTATTTGCTCTTTCCTTTTGTCAGATTTGTTCTCTAATAAACTGTATCTTGAGCTATGCCAAAGGGAGCATTTCTTATTATAAAGTTGACTAAGTTCCCATCTGTGGACTTTATGAACCATATTACTACCTCCCTGGGGAGAGCACAAAAGGCAATACCATTTGTTTCTACTCCCCATATTCACCTTTTGCAGTTGTTCCTTCAAACCTCATGATGTTTGTGCTGGATGTGGAGATTGTGTAATTTCTTCTAGCTAATTTTATGAGGACTGGATGAAAATTTGCCTTATAAAGCTTTCTTTAAAGTTGATGAAATAGGAGTTGCATGTCAGCTCTTAACAATCCTCTTTTATTCAGGCATCAATAAACCCCTGTGTGACTCATCTGCAAAGAGCAGCTGATTCCATCTAATTGATCACTTGTGCCAAAGCAGGGATATACAAGTACATTGTTCCTAAGAGCTGTTGGCTGCCAGAATCATGGAATGGTTGGAAGGGACCTTAAAGCTCCTCCAGCTCCAACCCCTGCCCCGGGCAGGGACCCCTTCCACTGGAGCAGCTTGCTCCAAGCCCCTGTGTCCAACCTGGCCTTGAGCACTGCCAGGGATGGGGCAGCCACAGCTTCTCTGGGCCAGCACCCTGGGCCAGCGCCTCAGCACCCTCACAGGGAACAGCTTCTGCCTCAGAGCTCAGCTCAGTCTCCCCTGTTCTGGCAGGTTCAAGCCATTGCCCTTGGCCTGTCCCTACAGGCCCTTGTCCCAAGCCCCTTTCTCTCCAGGTTCCCTGCAGCCCCTTTAGGCCCTGGAGCTGCTCTCAGCTCTCCCCTTCAGGAGTCTTCTCTTCTCCAGGCTGCCCCAGCCCAGCTTTCCCAGCCTGGCTCCAGAGCAGAGCTGCTCCAGCCCTCACAGCATCCCCATGGCCTCCTCTGGCCTCACTCAAGCAGGTTCATGTCCTCCTCATGTTTGTGGCCCCAGAGCTGGGCACAGGACTGAGGGTCTGCTCCAGTAGACACCAGCAACAATACCTAATGATCACATTTGGTTTAGCTTTCCAATAGAACTTGGCTCTGCTGATGTTACCCAGGCGTAGCCATGACCCTTACCTTGTGTGCAGTGTAGCCCAGCAGTGGTTTTTCAGGTGCACGCCTGAGTCTGAAGGGGGGTGTAGTGGTCACTCTCAGTTGTGAGCAACCTTTGTGGGTTTTACCTGTCTGTGGGCTGGTTTCTACTCTGCAGTCATGGCTATAAAGGGGAACAACAGACTGGGCAGAAGGGGTGTGTGCTACTGCCTCATATGTGAGTCTTTGATCCCTGAAGCCTTCACAAAGTGCAAAGATCAATTCCCTTACCCGTCCAGACAGTTCATGAAGGTGCTTTCAGACCTTAAAGGAGGGAGTGTCTGAACTAATCAGCCTGCCTGGCCTTAGGGGAGAGGTGGAACCCTTGCTCCATGCACGGAGGTCACTGATTTAGTTGGTTTGTTTCCACATGTACACTTTTGAAAGTCAGCTGAAATGAGCCACATTTTCATAACGGCTCACCCTGTAATCTTTCTCCCTTAGGATAAGATTCAAAAGCTATATGAGAGGAAAATAAAAGAGGGCATGGATATGAACTACATCATTCAGAGGAAAAAGGAGTTCCGTAACCCCAGGTCAGTGGCCATCTTTTACTGTGTGACCAAAGCACCACAGAGCAAGTTCCAATAATTTTCCTCTTTGCTGGAGTTGAAGCAGAAACAGGATCCTGAGCAGGAAGTACTACTGCTTGTGAAAACAAGACAGACATAATTTGATGATAACTGGAAAAGTAAAACTCATTTGTGTTCTTTGAGGCAGCAGCTAGGGTTGGTGTGGTGGTTAGCTTTTAAATGTACAGGCTTTGGCCGAAGTATGTTAGAAGGCGTCTGTTCTGCGAGCTTAATGTGGGGGAAGTGGGAAAATGTGGTTAATGGCATGCCACATCCATCATAGCAAGTGTAGCCTCCCAGGTTCTGATTTTCCTCTTGCAGTGTGAAGAGGTGACAATCTCTTTCTGCTAACAAATGTGAAATGCTTCTGTTTACTTGTAGTTCACTGGCTCTCTTCTGAACTCTTGTCTTTCCTTTGCAGCATCTATGAAAAGCTGATCCAGTTTTGTTCAATTGATGAACTCGGTACAAATTACCCAAAGGTGAGGTGCCATACTTTTCACTGGCAAGGAAGTGGTTAACAGGTAATATACAGGTGTAAGGCTTTGCTGAGCCTGTTTGTTTAGAGGTCCTTGGAAGAAATTTTACTCTGATCCTCTGCATAGAAGTGAACATTTTTCTGTGGTACTGAGCCTCAGTGCCTTCGACTTTACTACAGTGATTCTGAACAGAAACTGCTGAGGCATGGAGGTTTGTGTGAAATGCTGTGGGAGAGATGGAAGCTTAGCAGCACAAAAACACATGACTTTCCCCAGCATCCTTTTGGCTTCAATGCCCTTCTTTTCATCCACAACAGAACATGGTCCTATGAAAGGTCTGATGTGGTCTTTGTGTCATTGGGGTACAGGAAGTCAGTAGTGAATATTATCAGTGAACAGAAATCCATAAAACGTTTTTGAACTGGGCTCTGTGTGTGTGTGGAAATAGCCCTAATCTGACTGGTTTGTTTTGGTTTCATTTTCTTCTTTAGGACATGTTTGATCCTCATGGCTGGTCAGAGGATTCCTATTATGAAGCATTAGGTAACTAAAAGGAAGTCTTGTTTTGCCCCAACTTGGCTCTTTGTGTTTTGTAGTTAATTAACTGCACTGGAGTCTTCACTTCTTTTATAAATAAGAAGTCATCACATGCTTCTCTAATTACTTAATTCTTGTTGGATGTGCCTGAATGTTATTGATGCTTCATCGGTCTGAAAAGCTGTTCCATTTAAATTGGTTTTTCAAGGTTTTCATCTCTTAAATCATTAATCTAGTGCAGTAATGCTTTGATTAAAAAACAGTAGTTAAGTTTCATGGTAGTTTAATTTTCTGTACACAAGGTTTTTATTGTTTATGATGGGGAGTGAGTTTTTACTGTTTCTAGTGCTTCTTTTAACTTCTTTTAACTTCAGCTAAAGCTCAGAAGATTGAAATGGACAAATTGGAAAAGGCCAAGAAAGAGCGCACAAAGGTAAATAACCAAAACTAAAAGAGGCAGAGATCCAGGGGTTTTGTTTGTGTCCCTGCTGAGTTTCATTTTATTTTTTTGCTCTTATGAACTGTGCTTATACTTCTGATATACTTCCCTGATTCTCTCCTTTCTTCTTGCATGTCCTTTTCCAAGCTGCACAGATCCAAGTTCCCTTCCAATTATCCAGCTTTATTCCACTGGATTTCCTTCTGCTTTGTCAGTATTTTGAAACCAGAGGTGTTAAAATGGTGCTCAGTAAGCCAGACACAGACAAGATAATGCAGAAAAAACAGCTTGCTTGTTTGTTTTGTTTCTTAATCTATAACATTTTGCTTGGTGGCATAGCCCAGTTATAGCTTAATTTCCTCGCCATATGTTGTTGTGAGAGAGCATCTGCTTTCTCTGCTTTCTGTTCTCCTTGATATTACTATTTTGCATCTAATTTCTGTAAATGTTTGGCCTATTTTAACTTCAGCTGGGCTTTTCACAAAATGTACATTCTTATGTGCCCCCCTAGAAGATCACAGACAAGCTTTGGAAGATTTTATTCCTGTCCTTCAGGGATTTTGCCTTTAAGCCAGTGGCTGGTATTAGAAAACTGTTTAAGGTTAGAGAATGTCATCCCACCTTGCAGAAGACTCTTTCCATATTCATGTGGAAGTATTTTTTTCTTGCAGTGCATGCTGTGTCTTGTTTTGGGTTTTGCACAGTAACCCAGGTATCTATTACATCCTTGCTCTTATCTGCAGTGTTGAAAGTATGAGGGTTCATGCTGCTGTAGCTCTTGTTGCCAGGCTTCCTGTGATGATGCAGTCACAGTGAATTGGGTATGGACTTGTCTTGCATAGAGTCATAGAACCATAGAATAGTTAGGGTTGAAAAAGACCTTAAGATCATCTAGTTCCAAACCCCTGCCATGGGCAGAGACACCCCACACTAAACAGTGGCTCCCAGGACACTGTCCAGCTCTGTCTTGAACACTGCCAGGGACGGAGCATTCAAAATTTCCTTGGGCAACCCTGACCTTGCACTTGGTGTGTTTCTTAAAAACAAAAAAGAAGGGGAGCTTCAAATTGTACAAATGCATTCTTTAATGACCAGGATCTGTCCTTTCTGAGCTATGTCGAATTCCTATGCTTATGACAGGTAATAAACACGCTTGTATTGTGTCTGACAATATTGTGTCTGTGAGCTGGGTTGCAGGAATCTTGAATGATCATGACTTCAGTACATTTTGGCCTGTGGTCTACATCTCTCTTCCTGCATGACAGCTCAGAGGCCAATGTCCTGCTTAACATTAAAGCTGTTCTTTAAAAACAGAGCGGCAATGTAAGTTAACAAAAGACTGTGTATCTTAACGACTCATTTTTTGTCTTTTACCTGTTCTCCTACTTGTCTCTCCCTTCCCAGATTGAATTTGTAACTGGCACTAAAAAGGGTACAACAACAAGCGCCGCTTCTACAACCACCACAACAGCCAGTACCACTGTGGGAGGTAAAGAACAGATATGATTGTTCCTGTTAAGCTGCTGTACTGCCTGGATTAGTGCTTTCTGGAAAGCCTGAGGGCTCCTTATTGTGTGTATAATGCAAGAAAGTATTTCTTCAAGGGCTGATGGACTAGCTTTTCTCTAGTCCCTATATCCCATGGCTGTCCTTCTGGAATGAAGGACTAGGGCCAGGTAGGATAGTGAAGAGATCATCTCAAGATATTTGAAAAGACTGAAAGTCATTCTCCTGCCTACCTCCTGCCTTTTAAACTGGGAGGAAGGGAGAAAAAATACCAGAGGCTTTTTAGTGTGTCCTGTGCCTGTACCTGAGCAACTGGGATATATGTGCTCTGTTAAAATTAAACATGCTTTGGGGCAGGGAGTGAACCTGGCTCTCATTTGGCTGGAGTTCAGGTGTAGAATTTTACTTTGACTCTTGAGGTATAAATTTGTCTTCCCTCCTCAACATTTACTGCCAGTGAATGCTGAAATAAATGTGAGGGAAAGTTGTCTAGTCAAGCAGTGGTATGTTAAGAGTTGACAATACAGAGTGTTAAGAAGGGATTGGTGACCTGTAACGTAATGCTAATCCTCCCTTGTTTGATCTAATCAAATACACAGATGCCCAGAAGAGGAAGAGCAAGTGGGACTCCGCCATCCCTGTAACAACAATAGCTCAGCCCACCATTCTCACCACTACTGCAACACTGCCAGGTGTTGTCACAGTGACAACCAGCGCGAGTGGATCCAAAACTACAGTCATATCAGCTGTTGGAACCATTGTGAAAAAGGCAAAGCAATGACTGGTGTGCTGGGCCTGGATTTTTGGACTTAATTGTCATTGCCATTGTTCTTGGAGGGGAGGGGTAGCTTTTGCCTTTGGGAAGAGTTGACAAGATTCTTTGCAGCAGACCACAGTTCCCTTTGGAAGGAATGGGGGCCGGAGCAGGCATGCCAGCTGTGTGCCCACAGGAATGGACTGCTGTGGAAAACGCTTCTGCCTTTTCGTACTGGGAGAAGAACTAGTCTGTGTGTGCTGTGCTGGCTGAAGCTGGTACCTGGAGTCAAGCCTTCTAAACTGCTGTGTTAGGGCCTTGCCCTACTTGTAAGTCTGGTTTGTGGGGAAGGAGGGGGACAACAGGGAGGGAGAAGGGGCACAAAGCAAACTGTATGCTAACTCAGTTCCAAGGGAATTAAAGCAAAGACAATTGGTCAATGTCCATCTTCAACTGTGTAGCAAAGACTTGAAGTGATCTACATCTGTGAATGTAGATTATTCCAGTACTGTCATCTGTACCTGTGTGTGCGTCTGTGTAGATCTTGGTGCCACATGTTAAATAGTTTAACTGTTGAGGAAACTGTGCTGAAGTAGTCCTGTGACAGTCCTGCAGGGATGGAGATTTCTATATAGAACCCGTAAGCTGCAGAGGTTTGATTTGTGAACTCCTTTGCAGAAAAGACTTCTATTGCTACAGAATGAGATTGGTCAGTGGATAAGAGGAGAATGTCCGATCTTACTTGTGGTATTATCCATCTTTATGCTAGATAGTGATGTACTGTGAAATGCACACATGGCAGTTACTGCTTGCTCCACTCTTGTGAAAGAAGTATTTTCAGTTGAAAATTTCATTGTATAAATCTTACCTGTGTGGAAAAAAAAAAAAAAAAAAAAAAATTCT
Source organism: Agapornis roseicollis (assembly GCA_002631895.1). Classification (NCBI taxonomy): domain Eukaryota; kingdom Metazoa; phylum Chordata; class Aves; order Psittaciformes; family Psittacidae; genus Agapornis; species Agapornis roseicollis. The sequence continues at coordinate 10,678 of NDXB01003356.1, read as the reverse complement.
AAAACTGGAAGAGTCTTAAAAAAAAAAAACAAACCCCAAACCAACGCACACACAACCAAACCGGGTGTCATTGATGTGTCTGCACCTCTCATCTTGGTGGGATGCTTTCCACTAGAGCAGATTGCCCCAAGGTCCATCCAGCCTGGCCTTGAGCACTGCCAGGGATGGGGCAGCCACAGATTTTGGTGTGCTCTGGGGAACAGCTGAGTGTGGGATAAGTCCATGGGAGTGGGGATGGCATGAAGGCTGCTTCACATCATCAGGCTTTTTCTAAACCTTGGACTCCAGGTGGGAGAGGCAGGGAAGGACATTAAAGTGATTCTGAATGAGACATTTGTGTTTGTAGGTGTTGTTCTGCAGTAGATGGAATTCAGCTGTTCTTACTGCCTCTTTGGTTCTTCCCCCTGCCCCCCTATGTCTGCATGGTGAACAAGTTGTAGCACTCACACCTGGGCCTTCCATGAAACCATCACCTTTAGAGGCCTGCCTCCTGGAAAGGAGCTCAACAGACAGGGGTGAAGGGGATTGTTCCTTGTTTTGAGGTAGGTGAGGGGAGTAACTTGACTGATTCCATATGTGCAGAGAGCCAGCTGCTCACCTGGCCTTTTTTGCTTCTTTGCAGTGATCACTCCAGATTATTTCAGTGGACTTTAATTCTTAGACCATGATTGTACAGATTCAGTAGTTTTTCTCCTTCCCATTGTTTTAAGTTATATTTCTACCCCAAGCCTGTTGGGGATTTTTTCCTGCGTAAGTAGTAATGGGAAACACAGAGATCAGCAAAAGCTTCCTAGAATTCAGTGTTCCTTTTTCAGGTTTTTTTTATACCTTATGTTGCTCCTGATCTACATTTTGCATTTAGAAAACTTGTGACAGATTCCTGAACTCCATCATCTTCCTATGGGAGATGGTAACAGCTCCCAGTCGTCTATGTGAGGATTGTACTGTACTCCGCAGAGGAAGACACATCCCATCACAACAGGTTGAGGTGTTTAGTTCCTTGCCTTGGGAAGCAGCTTTCAGGGGGTTCCTTTAAAGGCCAGAGATACACTTGTAGGAAATGCAAGCCATTAGGGAGCTTTGCAGCTCCATAAGGTGACTGTCCTGTATAGAATGTCTTGTACAATTCCATCCTGTTAAAAAACCTGCATGCTATAAGTATCTATGTTAAAGTCCTGTTGAACTGTTCACATGTGGATGAGGGTACAACAGTAAAACTGCAGCAAGGTGGGCACCAGCTGCTGTGGCTTCTCTCATATGAGAGACCTATGGCAAACTTTGGCCATGAGAAGGGTCACTACAATTGTCTGCTCCTGTGAATAGGGATGGGAGGTGTGTGTCTGGCCTGGAACAACTACTGTTACTCCAGTGAGTGTCCTTGATATATGTGCTGTCAGAAGGTCTGAAGCTCAGTGAGATCACGTATGTCATGGAGATGGGTACCGGTCACAGGAAGGCCCAGAGGTAGCAGCCAGTCCTGTGCATCCCCTTCCTCCATCCTGCCCAAAGCTGGAACTGCTGGTAAGGGCAGACTGGGGGAGCCTGTCAAGGCAGCATTAATTAACTGATCTTAAAGGTTTTAACTACAGCAGTCACGGAACATCGTTCAAGTGATTAATTGTATCACACATCCTGGCATCTCACCCTTCCTCCTCCATGCACCTTTCTTGCACTGCAGTATCCCTCGCCATTCCAAACCGCTGGATTCCTTTTCAGACTTCATGACCAGAGCTAAGAAGTACTGCTTGTTTAGCTCCTACATTGCTCCCTGCTTGCTGCTCTGGAGCCACAGGAAAATGATCAGCAGGACTTTGGTGAGGATGCCCCATCCCTGGCAGTGCTCAAGGCCAGGTTGGGCACAGGGGCTTGGAGCAAGCTGCTCCAGTGGAAGGGGTCCCTGCCCGTGGCGGGAGGTTGGAACTCGATGAGCTCTAAGGTCCCTTAAGCCATTCTGTGATTCTATGTACGTAGAAGAGTAAGGAGAAAAACCCCTAACGCAGCTCTGAAGCGCGCTGAGCAGGGATGGCCGTGGGCACCTGGAGCAGCAGCTCCCAACTCCTGCCTGAGGGCAGGCTGAGCGGGGCCGCGCTCTGGGCCCTGAGCTCTCACAGGGCTGTTCGCTACCCGCAGTGCAGAAGGCAGCTTGAAATGTGTGTGACTGCCGGGTTGGGGGTTTCACTCCCGTTCAAGAAGCTGGAGTGGAGATGCCAACCATTATGTAACAGCCTTGCAGCCAGTACAATAGCTCACTGCTCGTGTTTATCTTGTGTGTTCCTTTCGGAAGTAATAGATGGATACACAGGTTGGAAACTACTGTTCTAGCAAAAGCCTCTTTCCTACCTCCGAGGAGGTGATCGCACCGGTTGCACTTGGCTGTGGTCAGTCAGTGCACCAGAGACGCATGGAGGGACCTTTAGGAGTGCAACAATGTCCTGAGGGAAGAAGGGTCCCTTCCTGGCCCATGAAACCTCCAAGGGGAGGTTTGACTGGTTTGCTTGTTGGGAATCTGTATGGCTGGGATCGTACCAGGGCTATGTGGCAGCTGCTGGGTGTTTAAGTGCCAGCTGCACTGCAACAGTGATTGCTCAGGCTGTGCCCGTGGCAGTGCTATAGATGTTCATTCTTGCCTCTCCTCCCAAGGGGACACTGACTGTACCCAGGAGGGTAAAACCAGCCCTGTTTTCATCATTCCTTTGCCTGAGAATTACAGGCTTGTGCTCCTTGGAATCACGGCGCTTCTCTCTGCTTACTGCCTTTTTAAGCATGGGTGTCTCCTGGCTTGCGCAGGTTTATCTTAGCTGAAACTCCACATTCGGTGTGTGCCTGTGCACAGCAAATGGAGCAGAGCTTCCATAATGAAATCACCTTTGGCAGGGCTGGTCCTGCTCTCGCTCTCCCTTCTGAAGTCTTCTCCCACCTCCACACCCTGAGGTGTTGCTTTTCTTTCCCGTTTGCTTGTTGTGATTTGAAGATCTGCCCTCCTTTGATGCTGTGGTGAGAAGGGATTTTGTATGTGCAGGACTTGCTTTTATTTTATATCTCCCTGAAAGAGTGGGGGGGAGGGGCAGCCCTTGCCAGCCCCACCTCAAAGCATAAAATGGGAGCACCTCAAGCTGTTCTCCTTGGGCTGCTGCTGTGCTGTTCTATGGGAGTTACTGACTCAGAGTACCAGAAGTGAAAGAGAAGAAGTCTTCCTTGCCCGGCTTTGGGTCGTACCAAGGCTCTGAGGAGGGCACAGTGGGCTCCCGCAGGTGGAGGTGATGCTTTCAACATCTGATTTGATGACACTGGCACAAGCTCCCTTTGAGCTCTTGGGCATTGCAGGGGACAAGAAGCTACAGCTCCTGTGAAGCCCCTCAAGCTGTGATGGTCCTTGGGATGTGCCCAGAAATGGAGCCAAGGGCACAGGCTGCTCGCTGCTGTTGAACAGCGTGAACCAGGGCAGCCCAGCAGCATTACCGCCAGAGAAAGAGATGCTGCGCTGTAGGGCTCCCCAAGCCTGCCTAATGTTAAACAAGTTGCTATTGAGGTGTGAGATCTCTTCCTTCTCGGGAGTATTTACACCAGCACAGGCCTTGCTGGAGCTGTTCCTCTGTTTATATTCAACTTCCTTTTGTTCTAATCAAGAGCCATGGACACTGATGACTTCCAACATTTAGTCTTTGTTTACTTGAAACTTGTCTTTGGCTGGCGCTGGCCTCCTGCTCTCTGTTGCCAATAAACAGCAGAATACCAGGATTTCACAAGGAAAGGTTTTGCCTTTTCACATGGAAGGCATCTGTCTGTCTGTCTGTCCTCTACCAACCTTGTTCTTCCGTCTTTGTAGGGAGAAAATGAGCCTGCTTTTTGGTGCAGTGATAAAAGGTGAAGTTACTGGTCCTTTGAACCTCTCTTAGCTTTGGGTAGCCACTTGCAGTGGTTGGAGAGCATGACAAAGGTGAGAGCCCAACTCCCCTCCTGCTTTGTGTTTGCAGGCTCCTCAGGAGATCCTCACCCACATTATTGAATGGGGCCAACACAAACTGGGAGGAAAGGTGGGCTGTCTGCTGAAACCCTTCAGGCATAACACAAGTGTGCTTCCAGCCTTCTGGCAGCTGGGTAAGCCACTAAAGTAACCCTGTAGTAACTTACCCCTTGCTGCTGGCCCCTCCCAGAGGAAAAGAGGGATCAGTGGTGTTCAGCAAAGAGATTTTCCTTTAGGTGTGTGTTCCTGACAGGGGCATCCACTGCAAAACAGACATACAGTTAATGCTGTCTTCAGGGAAACGCTGAGGAAGAGAACATGGAAGCAGATTTCATTTCATCCTGCACTTTTAATTACTTGGGTAATTATATTAAGCACAACTTAGTGCAATAAATTATGTGCACATTAATATACACTAATGATACACTGTTAAACACTCCTTAAATTTATGCCAGCTAGCAGGATAGTGCCCCTGCACTGTACAGTGCAGCTATGGGATCCAGTATTTCTTCTAGCAGTGTGTCTTGTTACGGAACTCAGAAAGAGAATGAACAGGCTCCAGCACTGGGATCTTGGCTCTGACTGCTCAATAGAGACCTAGAAAAAGCCCCAGAGCCACCTCCAGGAAAGCTGCCGTGGCAGGAGGGAAAGAAGAAAGGTTCTATACGAGCTGGTGTGGCATTTAAAAGAAGAATTAACCCTAAAACCCCTTGTGATTCTCAGTCACTGCCACTCAGACTGGTGGTCTCAGCAGAGAACACAGTCATTTACTGTGAGCGGTGCAGGGACTTCTTTTTGCTCCCAGGTGGAGAATTTCTAGACCCAAGAATCACTGATTTATAGATGTGACATCCACCCTATCAGCAGCCCTGAGCCTTGGTGGTGCCATCTGCAGCAAAAGCTGCGGCTGCCTCCTCTCTGCAGACGCTATCCTTTGTTGTTTAAAACCACAAATGTGTGGTCCAGCAGGCAGCAAGCGTGAGGTATGGAACCAAGGCAAAAACCTGAGCTTTTCAAGCGTTCTTTGTCAGCAGTGGAAACGCTTTGGAGAAGCTCCCTGAAAGGCAACTCAGAAACAGCGATTTTAGAGTTTGTTCTTAAAGAGCTGGGCTGGGGCAGCCTGGGGGAGAGAAGGCTCCTGAAGGGGAGAGCTGAGAGCAGCTCCAGGGCCTAAAGGGGCTGCAGGGAACCTGGAGAGAAAGGGGCTTGGGACAAGGGCCTGTAGGGCCAGGCCAAGGGCAATGGCTTGAACCTGCCCGAGGGGAGACTGAGCTGAGCCCTGAGGCAGAAGCTGTTCCCTGTGAGGGTGCTGAGGCGCTGGCCCAGGGTGATGGCCCAGAGAAGCTGTGGCTGCCCCATCCCTGGCAGTGCTCAAGGCCAGGTTGGACACAGGTGCTTGGAGCAAGCTGCTCCAGTGGAAGGGGTCCCTGCCCATGGCAGGGGTTGGAGCTGGAGGAGCTTTAAGGTCCCTTCTAACCCAAACCAGTCTGGAATTCTATGAAGTGAAACCTGTTATATTCTTACGACCACTTACTGATAATCTCTAACTCCTCTCTGCTTTGCTGCCTTAAAGATTGGTGGTAGAGCTGTCTTGATACCAGAAAGGTGCCTTTCATCAGACCTGCAAATGTCTACTTGAGTACAGGTCAGCTACAGGTCTCTGGGAAAAGTCATGCTCTGTTCTTGGAGTTCTCTGAGGGCCTGGGGCAAGGTCTCTAAGAAGGATGCAAGCTGAGTATCTTGGGCTCTTCTGGCAGCACCTGTGGTGAGTAACCAGGCTGCTTGTGACAGCTGGGATGCTGAGTGGAGTCGGTCCTGCCCTGCTGCTGCAGGGGGGAAGGGGAGAGAGACGGTGTCAGGCAGCCCTGGGGCAGTCAGTGTCTGCAGGTGACACCAGAGGTACTTGAGAGCAGACAAGACATCTTCCATCTCAGGTGGAGAAAGGAGAGCAGTCAGAAACTGAGGCCACCGAATACCGTGGTGGGAGGTAGCTGCTCCCATGCTTTTCTGGTTGGCTGCAGGGTTCCTGATGGTTGGGGGGTGGTTTTTGGTTGTTTGGTTTTGTTTGGGTGTTTTTTTGTTTTGTTTTGTGGGGTTTTGGTGTGGGTTTGGGGTTTTTTGGTTTTTTTTTTTTTTGTAATATGGTTCTTGCTTGTATCCTAAATTGGATTTTTTTAACCCTAGTATAGAGCCACATTGCCCCAGTGGCAGCAGAGGAGAGCTGTGGTGGAGGGAGGCAGGCTGGGGCAGAGGTGGGCTCCTGGTGGGCAGGACCATGTGGAGGAGCAGGGGAGGTGAGCAGACACAGCTGTGTGGTCTGTGTGCTCACATCCCTGACCTACACGGTCCTGTGTGTGACCCTCCGCCTTCAGCCCCTCACTAGCACCAATCTGCTCTTTTCCAGATGCCACTGCTGCAGCTTGAGCATTGGAGCCTCATGTCCCAGCTCTCGCATTGCAGCAAACGTCTGTTGGGGTTTAACCAAACCTGACAGCAACCCCCTTCATTTTCAGGGCTTTTGTTTAAAGGTAGAAAATTGCATCTCTGAAAGGGCCAGGATCATGTTGAGGGTGTGAAGGGAAATACCGGAGTTAGGCTGCCTGAGCATCCTCAGCTGTGCCCCTACCTGTTTCCCGTTTGCTGCAGTTTTTAATGGCACAAGCACATCTTCCTTTTCCCTGAGGCTTAATCAGTTTACACGTACTTATTTGAGCTTCATATTTCTTGTAGTGAAAGGAATCTTGCTCTTCACTTTCACTGGACTCAGTGCTTGGTCACCACCATCAGGAAGTCGATCAGCAGCCACTGTGATGCTACATTGATAACAGAGGCAAAAATCACCTCGCTTACACTTTTAATCTCCAGTGCAGGCAGGAAATATGTGAGCTTTTCATCTGGCTGTTGCTGTTGTCTGTGTTGAAGTGCAGGGAACGCAGCTTTCCTTGTAAGGATTTATCAGGAAGCTAAAACAGAGCCTCTGCTATTGCATCTGCCAGGTATATGTACACTGCATGACAGGAGGTGTAGCTGTAGCTGAGCCATGGCAAACCCCAGGCTCTAAAGCAAAAGGGTGATGTGAGTCAAAGCAAATAACCTCACCTGCACTCTAAACCCTGCTGCTCTTTGGCTGGGGAAGGGGTTTGGGATCCAGCCCAGTGGAAGGGCTGGGTGCAGCTGTGGGGTTGCTGCTCCTTGGACCATGGTAGGATGCACTGGGGGCAGCTGTGGGTGGGTCTCACAGAGCTAGAAGGGTTGCATTGACCCACAAGCCAGACCTATTGCAGATGCGGGGTGGACAGTTGTGCTTGTGCCCTGGGTAAAGCCAGATGTGGCTCTGTCTTCTCGGCAGGCACGGTACAGAGCCTGGGCTCAGGTGGGTGTCAAGGCAGGAACTTACCTGGTGCTACAGCTGGGAGCCACCCGTGTGCTGGGGTCACAGCCGCGCTCCTGCAGAAGGACACGCGGAGGAGACCCCGCAGGCAGGCAATGGCGAGCAGCTGAGCCGCCCGCACCCCACAGCCCGCCCGCTCAGCCCTCTTCCCGTGGGATGGTGCCCGTGCAGAGCTCTGGAGGCTCTGGGCGGCTGCGCGGGCCGTGCCTGCCCGTCCAGGTGTGCGAGGGAGGAACGCCAAGCCCTGAGTCACGGGCACCCCTTTCCCCCGCAGCTGGGATAAAGCTCGTCCTCACCTGCGGGCTGATCTCATCTATTGCCGCTCCCACCTCTCCTCCCTGCCAGCCCGCGGCAGGGAGCGGCGGCAGCTCCAGAGGCGAGAGGAGCGAGAACAAAGTCGATACTGGGCTGGAGGGTGCGGGAGGCAGAGGGAGGCATGCAGGACCGCGCTCTGCCTGCCCGCCCGGAGGCTGACATTTAACCGGAACAAGAAAGGGACAGAAAATAAAGAGGAGGAGGGGAAGGGGGAGAAGAAGAAGAAAGAAAGAAAAGGCCAAGGCTGGAACTCAAGTTGCGGCAGCAAAGCAGCGCGTTCCCCCTGTGCCTTCGGAGGAATTTCTCGGCTTGGTGTGTGGGTGCCTGTTTTTCGGGCTGCAGCAGAGGACTTGGACACTGGGTCAGACTTCGCGCTCATGAGGTTTGTGGAATTACTTGATCCTTGCTCTTTAGTGTCCAGCTTGCTTGAATTCCAATGTGTTGATTAACCGAGTGATGGAACGGGGCACTGAAGGCTCCTGGCATGGGCAGGTAGGCAAAGCACCGAGTGAGGGGCTCAGCTCCCTGCTGGCTCGTTCCTCACTTTTCCCCTGGGTTTGGCTGTCGGACGCTGCCTTGTGCCCCTCAGCCAGCTGGAAGGGCAGTGCTGGAGACTGACCCAGGGGCAGGTATTTGGGTGGGGGTTCCATAGCGCAGCAAGGCAGAGCAGAGCCCTTTGGGGAGCCTTTGCTGCAGGTTTCAAAGGTGGCTGTCGCAGCCTGTCCTGCTTCCAGGAGAAAAGGCAGCCTTGGAGCTGGCACCCAGCGAAAGCTTTCAGAAAGGACCTGTGCAAAGGTGGCTCCAGCCCACTAAACCTGGAGGGGTTTTGGGGGACAGGGAGCAAGGGTAGAGGGTGACCCTGGGGGAAAAGGCCACAGGGGGACAGGGTACACGTGGGCTGGTGGATCTGAAGTGGTTGGGAGATAGGGAAATGGATGGAAAGATTGGTGTGAGTGGGCAGACAAGCACAGGTTAGGTGAGGGAAAAGATGCATGAGAGGCACCCATGGAAGTGAGGGAGAGGAAAAGCATCTTGTTGGGACCAAAGCAGCAGAGAATGTGCTGGGAGCAACAGGTGGGGGATAGGAGGGCCCCAGGGCTGTGCTGGCGTGCGGGCAGGTCCCACAGGCAGAGCCCTGGACCTGCTGCCAGCCCCTCGGGGCTCCTCCTGCCCGAACCAGGGGGCAGAGATAAGACAGGGGCACAGGGTGCTGTCAGCTGCTCCGTGTGGGTCCCCAGGCTGGTTTGTCTCTTGCTAGAGGATGCCAGGGGCTTCCTGAGGTTTGGAGCTTGACCAAAGGGCTGAGATCCCTTTCTTGCTGGAAACAAACGGTGACACTTGCATGGAACCTCCCAGCTGCTGAGGCCCACCTGGGGAAGGGGGGGAAATGGATGAGGGGGGAATCAAAATCAAAGACAAGCTTGACTGTGTTTAAGCAATGCTTTGATTTGTGAGTCAAGTTTTTGATAGCAGCCTGGGCATCTGACCATGATCAAGCTTCAGAGCACAGCCCCTGGCAGTTCTGTGCCGCTGCGTGTGCTGGAGAGGGAGCAGCCTGGGAAGGGAGAAAGCCCGAGCTGTGAGCTCAATCCCTGCTCAGCGAGGACAGAGTCAGCGTGAGCCCTTGTGGCTGCCACAGCACTGCGGGACCAGGGCTCCCGGGGAGGCACCCAGGTGCGCTTGTGCTTTACCTACATCGCTATGAGCTCTCCCTCAGGACACCAAGCCCTGTGCTGAGGCTGATCGTGGTGACTGGTGTGCTGAGAGCACCGTGATGCACAAGCAAACATGGGTGAACGCATTCTCCTACAGATGCCTTCCATCTAGCAGGTTGTCAGTCCTGTATGCAGCCCCAAAGCAGTGCTGGGAAATATGGGGGTCTGGAGCCATGAAAAGGGCAATGCCCACTGGAGGGCAGAAAGGCTGCTCTGGGAGCTCCAGCATTTTCCTTGCTTCCCCACTCCCAAGTTCCCAACCTGCCAGGTGTCCTCCACATGGCAGCTGGGATGAGGCTCCTACCATGACCTCGTGGCTCATCATAACCTGTTATTTGGTTCCTCTCCCCAGTAGACCCCAGGGAGATGCCCAGCTTCAGCCTTGTTCTTCCCAGCACTGGGAAGGGGGGAGGATGGGACAGGATGTCAAAGCTTAGTCACTTCAACCCAGTCCTCCATTTCATTGCTCCAGTAGTTTCTCTGAAGCATCCCATGGTTTGGGGGGATGAGGTGCCCAATGTGGGCTTCTCCAGGCTCAGGAGTTCCTGGGGTCTTTCTGGAGCAGGTCTGTTGGCTGTGCTGAGGTTGCAGACAAAGGCTGGGTGAGCAGGAGATGCTGGGTCTGGGACGGGGTAGGATGTCTGTGTGCAGCCATGAGCTGCTCTACTGCTTCTCCTGGCTTTGCACACTGAACAGCTTTTGTTGTTGTTGTCAACATGAAAACCCAACCAAACGCTGCAGCTTTTCAGCAGTGAAAGTGGTTCCAGGGGACCCTTCTGAAGCTGAGGAATGCCCCTTGCAGGCTTCTGCACAAAGGCTGTGGGCTGCTTTCCTGCAGCGCTGCGTGGCAGCGGCAACGCTCTCTCTGTGCCGGCAGCCGCCCAGCTCAACCCTCAGAGGTTGGTGACTCCCAGAGCAGCAGGACCTTAACATCCAGTGAGGTTTGTGGCCTTTTATCTTAGTGCTTGAAAAGATGTGAGAGCAGTTCCTGTGTCCAAGGCCTAGGGGGTGCCCATCCATCCCTTGGTGACTTGTTCTTGACTCGTGGTTAAAGAAGGATGGACAGTGGGATTGAGTGCGCCCTCAGCAAGTTTGTGATGACACCAAGCTGTGTGGTTGGGTGGATCCGCTGGAGGGAAGGAATGCCATCCAGAGGGACCTTGACACGCTGGTGAGGGGGACTGATGCCAACCTCATGAAGTTCAACCATGCCAAGTGCAAGGTCCTATGCCTGGGTCGGAGCAATCCCAGGCACAGCTCCAGGTTGGGCAAAGAGGAGATTGAGAGCAGCCC
>NDXB01003355.1:47898-87113 GCA_002631895.1 Agapornis roseicollis | reverse complement strand
CCCGCACCCCAACGTAGAGCCGCGCCGGCCGCTGCTCACCGGAAGCCGGCAGGCACCACGTGACACCGGCCACTTCCGTGGATGGCGGCAAGGACAAAGGGAGCACCACGGCTCATGCGCGGAGCCCGGGCTGCAGTACCGAGCTCTGGACACAGATGGCAGCAGTGAGCGGAGCCGGGCGCCACACCGCCCCCCACCACGTGCCGTACCGAGTTTTGGGGGGTGTTCCCTCCATCATCCCCCCGGTCCCAATCCTTGCAGACCCAGAATTAGCGCTTGTGCAGTATTTTGGGGCCACCATGGAGGCTCCGGATCCACAAGCAGAGCCCATCACGGAAAGGTCTTTTTGGGGGCACCCACCTTCAAATCCAGCTGTTACCCCCCTTTCTTCAGAGGACGCCCCCATCCTCTACTCACCTGCTGCTCTGCCGAATCATTGCCAAGCACCAGCTTTCTGACCTGGCACCTCAGGCTTAGCAGCAGGGGCTGGACGTTTGCACTTGGGGAACTGGTGGTTTCAGTGTAATTCACAACATTTGAAGGTGGTTTGGGGGCATTTCTAGGTTTTGAGCTGGGGTGGGGGCAATTTGGGCTGTTTGTGCCTAATTTGGGGTAATTCCAGCTGTATGGGGGCATTCTGCGTAAATTCTGAACTGCTGTGGGGACTTGTGGGGCATTTGTGGGGAGTTTGGGGCTATTTGGGGGCTGGCTTAGGAAGGTTAAAGCCACTTCGGGGGTCATTTGAGCTGATTTACAGCAATTTGGGTGGGGCTTTATGCATTTTCATAGACTCATAGAATAGTTAGGGTCACTGTAAGGTTATCTAGTTCCAACCCTCTATATATAATAGCTAGGGGTACACTTCAAAGGTTGGTGGATACATGTCAGGGGTCAGAGGTAAGGGTCGAAATGTCAAGGGCTGGGATCAGATTTCAAAGATCTTGTGTTAAGTGTTAGGGTGTGGTATGCCATGGATCACAACTGAATGGCCATAGCCCTCCCCCATCACCATTTGCAGTACAGTTTTGGACACAGGACAGAAGCACCACCACAAAAACCCAAAATGGCTTTTTTTTCTCACCCAGTAATTCTGTGGATTACCACCACCACCACCTTACAGTCACACACACCCAAGTGTGGTGTTTGGATGAAAAACAAGAGATCAAAACAAAACCAGGCTGCAAGTCCCTTTGTCATAGAATCATAGAATAGTTAGAGTTGGAAAGGACCTTAAGCTCATCTAGTTCCAATCCCCTGCCGTAAGCAGGGACAGCCNCAAGAGATCAAAACAAAACCAGGCTGCAAGTCCCTTTGTCATAGAATCATAGAATAGTTAGAGTTGGAAAGGACCTTAAGCTCATCTAGTTCCAATCCCCTGCCGTAAGCAGGGACAGCCCACACTAAACCATGGCACCCAAGGCTCTGTCCAACCTGGCCTTGAACCCTGCCAGGGATGGAGCACTCACAACTTCCTTGGGCAACCTATTCCAGTGCCTCAGCACCCTCATAGGAAAGAATTTCTTCCTTATATCCAATCTAAACCTCCCCTGTTTCAGTTTGAACCCATTACCCCTTGTCCTGTCGCGACAGTCGCCAATGAAGTGTTCCTCCCCAGCATCCCTATAGGCCCCCTCCAGATACTGGAAGGTTGCTATGAGGTCTCCACACAGCCTTCTCTTCCCCAGGCTGAACAGCCCCAACTTTCCCAGCCTTTCTCCATATGGGAGATGCTCCAGTCCCTGATCATCCTCGTGGCCTCCTCTGGACTTGTTCCAACAGCTCCATGTCCTTTTTATGTTGAGGACACCAGAACTGCACACAGTGCTCCAGGTGAGGTCTCATGAGAGCAGAGGGGCAGGATCACCTCCTTGGCCCTGCTGGTCACGCTCCTTTGGATGCAGCCCAGGATACGGTTGCTTTCTGGGCTGCAAGCGCACACTGCAGCTGGCTCATGTTCATGTTCACATCGACCATCACCCCCAAGTCCTTCTCCTTGGGCTGCTCTGAATCTCCTCTTTGCCCACCCTGTAACTGTGCCTGGGATTGCTCCGACCCAGGCGTAAGACCTTGCACTTCGCATGGTTAAACTTCATGAGGTTGGCATCAGCCCACCTCACAAGCGTGTCAAGGTCCCTCTGGATGGCATTCCTTCCCTCCAGCGTATCCACCCAACCACACAGCTTGGTGTCATGGGCAAACTTGCTGAGGGCACACTCAATCCCACTGTGCATGGCAGCGACAAAGATGCTGAACAAGACCGGTCCCAACACCGGTCCCTGAGGGACATCACTCATTACTGGCCTCCAGCTGGACACTGAGCCATTGACCACAACTCTTTGCGCGCGGCCATCCAGCCAGTTCTTTCTTTGTCTTCCTATTTATTCCAGCATATTCTAGTTAAAGCCACAGGAAATATGCTTTCCCACAGTGAACAGATTGGTTTAACAAGAAACACCACAAATAAAATGCTCTGCGGGTCCAGTGAAGGAGGACACAGTGGCAGTGGAGGCAGGTTTCACGGCCCAAGGCCCCATACGTGTATGTACCTGCCCCTTGCTGAGATGCGAGCAGCAGCTCTCCTGGGGTGCTGGGGCATTCATGCAAGATCTCCCAGGACAAGAGCTGCCACGCTACCCTGCATCTCCCTTGATGCTCTGGAGAGCATACCTAGAAAACACCAGGGCTCAGGGCAGGGTTGTCTGTACTGCCTTAAGCACCAAATGCATTAAGTGCTGTGGAAAAAGAGCACTAGCAGGACAGTGCAGCGGAGGAGGAAAGGGAAGGGCTGATGAGTATTTCAAATTCTTTATTTAAAAAAAAGTCCCAGTTAAAAACATACTGGCTGGGCCCCTCCCTGGGCAGAGGCACAGAATATGCCCCATGCACTGGCTGGACCTTGGCCTGATTCCAGCAGGGCAGCGTAGAAGCCGTGCTCCTGCCCCCAGGGCAATGCGGTGCTGGGGCTGGGTCACAGCTCTCTTGAAAAACATTAAAAACTACTTGTGAGAATAAACTCTGTGGTGTTGGAAGAAGGAAGAGGAAGGAGCAAGGGAGACTCTGTAGACACTGGAAGCCTGTGCCTCCAGGGCCCAGACTCCTGCATGGGAAGAGACACAGTGCCTATGGTGCACAGCAGCTTTTCTTCTTTGAAGAGAAAAACATCACCAACCACCAGTAATATTCTTCCAGATTTCCCCGACAGCCATGAATTTCACCAGTTGCTCACATAAACACACCATGTTCCCCACAGGAAATGCTCTTGCAGAAACCTGAACCTTCCTTTTCTGCTAAACAACATGCTTCAGATTCCCTGCAAATAAAATGAGGCAGAAAATGGGATTTCCACTGATGGTTCAGCCTGCCAGGGGTGGTGGAGCCACCCCTATGCCTGACAGCCTGGACAGCCTTAGCACAGCCCCTGCTCACCCCTCTCTCACTTTGCAGAGGCTGCTGCCCTCCTCCCATACAGATCTGGGTAACTACCAAAGGGAGATGCTGCCACAACTGCCCACTACAACCTGCAACTGGCCTGGCTGGATTCATGGGCCAGCACTGGAGGGGCACACACTCACTCCAGGTTGCCTTGTCCTTCCTCTGTGCCGGATGCACTGTCAGAAGCGTGCAGCACAGATACCTCCCAACTCTGGAGCAATGCTGTTCCTCCTCTCCTTGACAGGTCATGGATGATGTGCCCTCCCTAGGATTGGCCTGTGCTTTGAAATGGACAACTCAAGGCATCCTCAGCCACTGCCATCTCCTACCCACCTCCTACTCTCCTTCAAACACCAACACATCACAACATCCAGAGAGTGGAAAGGGCTGCAGAGACCTGTCTCACTACCTCCAGCTCCTCCTGGGGACAGGGGCAAGACAGATGGGAAAGGGCATTGAACAAGGCTGGCAGGAGCTTGGTGGGGTCACCCAGCTGCCTATCCTCGACTCCCAACAGCTTTCAATCTCCTGCCTGGCTAGGAGATCTGTAGAATCATCTTTGCTCTCAAGCAAGGCCCAGCCCTGCAGGAAGCTCTGAGAAGAGCAAGGCAGCTCTGGCTCTGCCCCAAGGGCCAGTGGAAGGATGCTGCAGGAGCTGGCCCCAAGGACATTACACATTCTCCTGCCAAAGGCAGACCAGGGACTCTCATTAGGCACAAAATAAAAAAAAAAAAAAAGAGTAGCTGGGGCTTTGTGGGACCCTGGGCAAAGCACTCGGCATCCAGTTCTCAATTCTGCAGCAGCCTGGTGCATCAAAGGGTTATGTCACCTTAGTAAGGGGCGTTTGTTTAAAAGTAAGGTCAGGTTAGTGAAGAACTGGTGACACTCCCAGTTATGGTGAGAGAACATACTTGAAAAATACAATCATCATCCTATTTGAAAAGTCATGACAACCAGGTGAAGTCCCCAGTGACTGGACAGGGAAACACTGGCAAGTCAGCCTCACTCACCTCTGTACCCAGTCAAGTGAATGTAGTTCATCATTGTAGTCTGTGAAAAAGACTACAATGAGCTTTCCTGTCAGTCTTCTCTAAGATGACCTGTCAGCCTGGAGCAGAAGCACTGGCTTGGACAACTCACCTTTGATTGAGTTAATGATTTCTTGAATTCTCTGTGGCTCGTTGCGGTCCTGTCTGCAGCTCGGTGTGATCTCCAGCACGTAATCCGGACCGTATTCTGTGAAGAACTGCAAGGAAGAGGAGAGCAGAGTGAGTGTAGAGGTCTCTGGTGGGCTGCGGCTGTGAGAGGGCTCCCCAGGGGACCCATTTGTAAAAAGAGAAGAGCATTTTCTCCACCTGAGGTGCACAGGTATCTTAACTGTGTCAAAGAGGTGCTCCTGCAGGGTCTGTGCCTGATGGAAGTTTGCAGCCACTATCAATTGAAGGGCTTGGGAAGCTTTGATCTGCTTTTTGAGACCTATTATGAACCTGTACCTATTCCATCCAGATTTCAGTCTAGATTGTGCCTCTTCAACTAGCTCCACAGCCCCAGGCAGCTCATGTGCAGTTGTGATCAGTACCTGGCCCCACAGCCCACTGCAGCACTGATGGTCAGAAAAGCTCCAAAACTAGTCCTGGTACTTCCTGTAAGTTTATAAAAGCAGGACCAAAACGTAAAGCCTGGCACATGCCTGGCACAAAAAGCACATGTATATCCAGAAGAGCTCTCTGGGCATACGGGTGACTTCCTTTCCCAATCTTCTCCATAATTATCACAGACTAGAAGTTACTGGCAACTGCGATTCCTTGTGAAAAGGTGCAGACAGCCCCAGGGTTTGGGACCAGGCACCCGCTACGTTGCTAGGACAGTGCATTATTGCTACAGGAGTATCTCAACAGAACAGTATTGAGCAGCAAGGAAGCCACTTGGATTAGGGAGAACAACTCAGCTCTTGTGCATGGAGAAGGGAGGGTTTGTCAAAGCTTTACCTCATGATCAGGGATCTCAGAGGACAGTGTTCTCCCAAGGATGACCCCAGTCAAGTATGTCCAGCAGCGAGCTGTGTTGGCGAGGTTGTAGCCTCCTATCTCCAGCAAGATTTGTGATTTTGAAGGTGGGAGAGTGGGAGAAGAGGGAGATTTTAGTGAAAGGAACAAATTGTGAAGGCAACACACACAGTTTACATGAATTCAGCTTGCTCCATCCACTCAGGCTGTGCCCTGTATGTTGCACCCACTGGCTACACAAGGCCAAGTCAAAATGACACTCTATGCAAGGGCAGACCTCACAAACTGAACTTCAGCTACACCCAGCATGGCACAGGCCTGGGTCCTCCAGTCAGCATCTCAGACCCAGCATGAGCTGCCAGCCCCATGTGTTGGGCTCTCTCCTGGCAACAAGGAGGGAGGGGAATCAAAGGCAGCAGAGAAGGAATTGCAAGGCTAGCAGTAGATACGGGGGATCCTTGCTTTATAATGCCAGCCTCCAATTCATAAAGCACAACATGTCAGGCCATTCACTGGTGAGCTCTTCAGCTGTGTCATGTTTGAGGACCAATATGAAGCTCACTGGTACAAACTGGCACTCAGTGAGTTTTGATCTCAAATGCTGTTGTATAAAGCCTGTCCTGCTGGATAAGCAGCTGGTGATGCAGTATGACAGAGCTCAGTCATCTTTAGCCTTCTGAGTCCTGCTGCATCGTTCAGGCGGCCGACCCATTTCCCAAGTCCCTGCTTGAGTAAATCATTCACTGCCTGATGTCCAAGTAAATTTGGGAACACAGTGCTCGCTTTCAAGGAGAAGCACTTAAGGGCTGATAAGCAGAGATGGGAATCAAGAGGTGCCATTGAGAAACCAATGTCAGTTCATCAGGGTTAACAGTCTCTGCTCATCTCCAGAGGGGCCAAAGACCCTTTAACTCAAGATCTGAGGATCAGGATTAAGACTTGAACTAGCCAGCATCAAGGATTTCAGGTCTGTGTGAAGACAGCACTGTGGCACAGTGCACTCTCCTGGCACTGCCAGCAGCCACCCTGCTGAGCTCCAGCCATAGCTGAGCTCAGGACACCCACTTGAGGACAGGCCATGGGAAAAACCTGTCTTCCTCATGACCAAACAGCAGGATGGGCACACTCACCTCCTCCCAGGACAAGAGTCGCCAGCTGCCACTGCAGGACATACTTCAGGCACTTGCCCACTCCCTCAGGTGTCATGTTGAAAGAGCACATGGGATCCCCAGCAATGGTGTCTGCCCCCAGCTGCAGCACAACTGCATCTGGGTGGAACACAGCATACACCTCCTTTAGCACACTGCAAAGAGAAGCAGCAGCAGGGGTTACCACAGACACGGCTCAGAGGTTGCTGGTGGTATGGCCCTGGTCCCTCAGATCAACTTATGCTTCTCAAAGTTTCTGCATTCTCTGCTTCCACCCCCTCCATACAAGTTATGCTCCCTCTGCTCCCAGTCAGCCTTCTGCTTCTGCTACGATCCTGCAGACAGTTTTGCTCTCAAAGCACTCATCACAAGGCTGATGAAAGCAAAAGCATTACTGAGAACATAGGGAAGGGGGATCTAGTCCTGATCAGCTTAGTGGTAGCATCAAACCACAAGTTTACATCAGCTGCCTCAAGTGGAATGGCTGCAAGCCAAGCCCAGGGGCTCTTCCCCCCTATAAAAGTCACAGTGAAAAAACAGGTCTAGAGAAATAATAATCCTAAACTCTCAAGACACCTCTCACCAGGGCAAGATGAAGAAAGGAAGGTTCTGTCTAGGTTCCTACTCCCTCCTATATGGCTCAAGTCAGAAATACATTTTCCCTGGCTCTAGTGGATACTCAGGTGCCTGGAGACAGTTCATCAGCAGTATTCTCTCTTGCAGAAGGCAGCTGGGCATGTCAGACACTTGGCTTTGCTCCAGGTTTTTGGCATTATGAACACCACAGAGATAATAATCCTGTTTGCAGCACTGTGCTCCAAAGCCCAAAATACAAGGAAAAATAATGGAGAAAAACATGTTCTTTCCACAACAGTGTTTTTATCTTGCTAAAGTAGAAACAGATGTGAAAACAAAACAAAAGCTTCTTGGAAAACACTTTCAGCTCAGGCCCAGGCAGATCTCCCACAGATGTTCAGGGTTCAACTCCACAGCTAAATTGCCCTGATTTCAGCTGTAGCAGAGTTAATTCTCTTCCTAGGATCTGGTGCAGTGCCGAGTTTCACCTTTACTCTGAGAATAATGCTGGTAATACACCAACGTTTCAGTGGTTGCTTGGTCATGCTTACCCTGATCAGGGACTTTTCAAGTCCCTTGTGCTTTGCCAGTGAGGAGGGGCACAGGAAGCCATGAGGGAGCACAGACACGACACCAGATCTGAGCTAGCCAAAGGTGTATTCCATGCATACCACAGCACATCATACTCAGTCTAGAAACTGGGGGGAGTTAGCCAGAAGAGATGGTTTGCTGCTTGGGTCGGGCTGGTCAGCAGGTGCTAAGCAATGATATTGGTCATCACTTGTTCTTCTCTCAGCAGGGTGTGGAGTTTATTCCTTCCTCTCTCTTCATTTCCCCCTTTAACTAGTATTATTTTTACAAGAATTTAATTTTATTTACATTACTAAACTGTTTTTACCTCATCTCACAGGTTTTTACATTTTTGCTGATTTTCCTCCCCATCCCACTGACGACTGGGGCAGAGCAAGCCAGCAGCTGCTGGCTGGGCTTAAACCACAACAGTCCTTCTCAGTCTCGCTTTACACACATAAGGCTGACCCATGGCAAAGAGACCCTCCAGATATCCACAAATGCTTCTGTATGTTCAGCTTGCTTAAGAATTCACACAAGACCTCTGAGACCCCTTAAGATCAGTGTTTGCTGTAACCAAAATCTCTAACAGGCGAAGGTCCTTCTTTAAGAAAGGACCATAATTTAAAATAGTAAATAGAAAAAATCTGTGCAGTCTATGTTCTATAAAATCCCATTCAGATCAAAGCAAGAGGGCTTACGTTTCACAGATCTGGTAATATCTCTCATCCTGAATGCCATCTTGAATGGGTACATTCACGCTGTAATAGCGACCTTTCCCCAGGCCAACATCTGTCACATCCCCAGTGCCTGAAAAACAGAAACACCCCACAATGAATTAAGGGAAGCAGATCAGGAGCAAGAGAAATGTCTTAGATGAGAGTAGAGAGCTCAGACCTTTGGCATGCTCATGGAAAGGTCCACCTGCCACCATCAATAAAAGGAGACACTGGGTGGACCTGGTTCTCACCCCCTGCCCAATTCTGTTGTGCAACTTTTACAGGTGTGCAGGTGGCCACGCAGCAGTTGCTCTGACAAGCTCAGCTACAACCACAAAGAGGGAAATGTCAAACATATAGTTCCCCTTCTTTCCTTCTTCTGGGTCAATAGCAGAGGCAGTAAGACACCACCTTTGGACAGAAGAGATGGGACCTGTCTTTGCTGGATGATCTTAAGGCCCTTTCCAACCCTGACCATTCTACGATTCTACAAGTGAACTGAATTAGCACAAACCTCCTAGTGTTCAACTTGCCTGGGAAAAATCCTGGTGAAAACTTATGCAGAGAAACAGTCATTACTTTAGAGGTGAAGCTAAAGGCATCTTCAACTCCTATCAGAAAAGGAAGAGAAAAAAACTTTCATGCATCATTCACATAAATGACAGCCACTGGATAAATGAGCCACTTGATAAACATGTGGCTGTAAACACAGCAAGAACCAAACAAAGAAAGCAAAAAAACAGATGTGGCTCAGTACCTCCACCCTTAACCAATGGAGATCTGAATTTGACTGCAGCAAAGGTCACAACTGAAAAGAATTTGGCAGGTCTCATGCTAATCAGTACTGAATGGGTCTCAATGCCTCAGATCAGTGCCGACATTAGCAGCACTCAGGGCCTGCACTGCTGGGCCTGCCAGGCTGGGGAAGGAGCTGACCAGGGATGCCTTGGCCAGAGATTGGCTGTGATTAGAAACAGAGCACCCAGGCTCTCTGGCTTTTCCTCAGCACTGCTGTGATTAAGCATACCTTTTCTTTTCTTTAAAGACACATTAAAACAGTTGGGGTGGGAAGGGAAAAAGAAGTAACAGGAAACCTAACAGAAACCAAATGTAGGGGAGAAACAGAGCAAAATGAAACACACCATAAAATTCACAAGAGCAGGAAACATTAAATGGTGTTGAAATAATGCTTCTGAAGCAGAGAGTGATTCCAGCACAGCCAGCACTAGCTTTCATTTTACAGCACCAAGAACGCTTTTAAAAGCACCATTTACTACTGCTTCCCTCTTGCACTGGTGGCATCAATCAATCAAACACCGTCAGCAGCTGCTCTGCCAGAAGGGGAGACATGGGACTGGGGGAAGTTCTTGCTGGACAGCCACCAGCACAGGGGAGTACTGGGATAGGAACATGCTGTTTGTTGTCTTAGGTACAAGACTGCTGCCCAGACCCTCAAGAGAGATCTGATGAGTAGCACAGGGCAAGTCCATAAAGCAGGACAAGGCAGAAATGGGTTGAGAGAACTCAACTGAACTGAAAGAAGACAAAGCCACAGCTGCTGCAGCAGGTACAGCCCCACTGCACTGACACGCCTTGATTTCTCCCATTGCCCCCAGTCACCCAGTGGTGCTGTTGTGCTGTCTGCAGCCTGCATTGGTCCTTACCATCCCCATGATGCAAATCCAAGTCGATATATAGGACACGGTCAAATTTCTGGCGCAGCCGCAGGATGCCCAAAACGACATCATTCAGGTAACAGAAGCCAGAAGCTTCATCTCTGTGGAAACAACATCCGTGAGTTTGCACATCGTCAACGCACCACTAATCTGATTTTGGCATTATCTCCTTTATTTTGCAAGTCTCCACCCTGTGGGTGCACAGAGGAGTATGAAGAGCCCAGCCAAGGCCCAGCACTAACCAAAGGATGGGTCAGAAGCAGCTCAAAGCATGGCTGGGGAGCACAGAGAACATGACTCCTTGTGCCAATGGCTTCACAGCCCTGGGCTTGCTAGCAGCTGGTAAGGCATTGTCTGGCTCTGCCACGGAGGTCTGAGCCATGGAGGGCTTGGGCTTGACCATCTCGCTGTTGCACAAATGAAATTTTTGCTTTCTGCAGCTGAGGTATTTTAAGTAAGTTCAGAGCCACCCAACTCAAACAGACTCTCCACTGTTTCCGCCTCTCCCTCTGCAGCAAGAGAATGGGGCCCCTGGACAGTCCTGCTTGGCCACCAGGTTATGGAGGTTAAGCCTCTTCCCAAAGCAACTTTATCCCTTCCTCCCCAGGAAAACACAAACAGGATACCCCACAAGGCAGCCCCTCACAGTGCAACTCCCGGGCTTAGCCAGACAGCCCCAACAGCTAAAAAAGAGGGCAGACATTGCATGGAAAGATTTATTCATCCCTAACACACATCAGGGGGCAGCTTCCATACTGCCGGTATCACAGGAAAAAGTTTATTAATCCCTACTCCAAATTCTCTTCTAAGTCAGGTCCCCAGCACTGCTTGGGAGTAGCCCATCACACTCCTAGTCAGCCCTGGAGAGCTGATTTAAACCAAAGCTTTACACTTTGCAACAGGAGTGTCCAAACCCCCATTCCCCAGGCTCAAAGACTCCCAAGATCTGAGATGTGCCTCTTGGAAACGCTTCCTGCCTTTCAGCCACAGCTTTCCAATCATTTCCTGAGACTCCCCTGCTCAGAAAACAGCTGGAAACATTGAGGAGCAGGTACAGGGTAGCATAACTGCACTTGCTCTCACTCCCTGCAGACGTCACAGTGCACAGATGCTTCCCATTGACTCTGTTCATTTACAGTGATGCTGAGAACTGAGATGCTAGCAGGTACCCTGGGAATCTTCCTTAACTGTGATTACAAACCACACTCCTCCCTGCCTTCCCAGTCTGCAAGAAAGCAAAGTGAACTACATCATGTCTCAGGCACTCTCTCCATGACATAACACACTCACTCCTTCAACCTTGAGGCTAAACAGAGCATGACACCAGCTCAGAGGTTGACCAGCATCAGAGCTGCAGCACAAGGAAAGCACTTGGGATTTCCTTACCCCAGAATCACACACCAGAGGTCAAGAAAAGGCACCAACTCAAAGGCACTCCAGGGAACTGAGCATGATGACAGCGGTTACCATTCCTACCCTCAGGTAAATAACTAAGGCACCAGACAGCAAGTCTTTTTTTGACAAAAGGATATGTATTTTGCTAGAACACAGTTCCTAGCACCAGACACCTGCAGCTCAGCATCAGTCTTGCAGAACCTTCACACTGGACTGGCACCTACCAAAGCTGCTGCCTGCCCTGAGCATCCCACACCACCTCACTGGAGGGACTGGGAAGGCTTCTTTGAGATCAGCAGGTATTCAGTGCCTTTTTTAAACACCATTTGCATCCCACAATAGGGGTAACAGCACAGCTTGGTGGCAGCAACACCGCAAAGTTTTCTTCTGTTACAGGCATTTTATGAACTGTAAAATCAAGATAAAAGATTTTTAAAAGCCATCCCTCCTGTGAAGCTCTTCAGCTCGGTCAGACTGGACCCTCTCCTTCCCCAGCAAGCTGCAGCTGAACCCATATGCAGTGTGCTGACCACGAAGAAGGTCCCGGTGCAATGCCAGCATCGCTGGTGGTTGTACCCACTGCTACATCTCTGCTTCCTCTGCCAGGTCAGAAGAGTCAACTGGAGCAAGAGAAATCTGCACACCCACATGCAAGTCTTTAGGGTAAGACATGTGATTCCTGCTGATTTCTGAGGCTCTGCAGGGAAAGAGAATGGCGCTGCAAAGGCCAGACTGCTGGGGACAAGTAAAGGTGCCATCCTGTCGGCATTTGCAGACTGACCTCATATTTTGGGAGATGGGGGACACGAGTTAAAACACACAAAACGGAGGCCACAGAGAAAATATTTTACCACTAGAGAACCATACAATCCAGGGATGAAATTTTTAGTTCCTCTTCTGTTGTTCTGAAGATCGTTATTAACATCAGAGATCAGAACAAAAAGCTACCCAACAAGAGCATGGAGAGGACACTGGTCACTCCTGCACTGCTTCTGACCTCTTATTTAAAAAGCCAAAAGGCCACACAGACCTATTTGGTCAATATGTTCCCATTCTCTTACAAGTTAGAAGCAAAATGAAGCATCTACCTCTCCACAGCCCTTCTCTATGGAGTCTGCAAAATCAATTCTCACTTGAACTCCAAGAGATAACTAAGTATCCACGGATGTCAGGACACCTCTGAATCTATCTGCCCTAGGCCTGCACTGTAGTTCACAACAGCATAAGGACTGGGCAGTAACATGCCTACTCTCAGGCCTCTGCCCTACACTCTGCTTCTTCCTGCAGAGTATAGGGTGGAAGGCTACCTCCTGACCTTCTTCCCTCACCCCTCCCACATCCTGCTTTCTCTTCCAGCTGGATGGCTGCACCCTGAGAGTTCAAAGGGAAGCTGGGAACTAGGAGCAGGGTTCACACACTGGCTGAGAAAACACAAGGGAAGAGATTGGTTTCTTACTTCTTTGCATGATGCCACCCTCCAGGCCAGTTAATGGCTACCTTGCACTTTCCATCCATCAGACATTGGGCTGCAGTGATGGTGGCTCCTCCCACAGCTGCTGCATACTCAAAGATCCCTTCAGTAGCCGGACAGTCATAACCTGTGGGCAGGAATCCGTGTGTCAGACACAACAGGCCTTTTCCTCTGCAGGAAGCACATTCGATTTGTTTTGAGCTCTGTCTTTAACCACTGCTCTAACTTTCTGTACCAGGCACAATGAAAAAGGTGCAGCACAAACTCCTGCAGCCCAAGGAGGTTAACAGTGGAGCAGATCACAGAATCACTCACT
Organism: Agapornis roseicollis; assembly: GCA_002631895.1. Taxonomy (NCBI): domain Eukaryota; kingdom Metazoa; phylum Chordata; class Aves; order Psittaciformes; family Psittacidae; genus Agapornis; species Agapornis roseicollis. The sequence goes on along the minus strand of NDXB01003355.1, from coordinate 73,804 downwards.
GGCTTAGGTTGGAAGGGACCTTGAAGGTCAGGCCTTAAAGATCAGGACCTTAAAGACCACAGGCAGGGACACCTTCCACTAGAGCAGGTTGCTCTAAGCCCCATCCAACCTGGCTTTGAACACTGCTACAGCTTCCCCGGGCACCCTGTGCCAGCACTTCACCACCCTGATAATGAAGAATTTTTTCCTAATGTCTAACCTAAATTTATCCCGTTCCACTTTAAAACCATTTCCCATTGTCTTGTTGCTACAGGCCCTTGTAAAAAAGTCCCTCCTCTAGATTTTCTGTAGGTCCCCTTTAGGTATTGGAAGACTTTTATAAGGTCTCCCCATAAGAAGCCTTCTCCTCTCCAGGCTGACCCAGCCCAGCTCTCTCAGCCTGGCTCCAGAGCAGAGCTGCTCCAGCCCTCACAGCATCTCTGTGGCCTCATCCGGATTCACTCCAACAGCTCCACATCCCTCTGTGTTGTTGCTCTAGACAACGTGTGATGAACCGACCACAACCCCCATTCCCTTGCATTGCTTAAGAAGGCAAAAAAGCTGTGAGTGAAGTTGAGCCTAGGAAGAAGGGTGGATGAAGGGAACTGTAATTTCAGTTTTGTTTTCAATTTTCACTGTCTTACTCTGTTATTAATTGGAAACAAACTGAATGGATTTGCCTAAGCTGCGTCTGTTCTGCCCATGACGGTAACTAGCAAACCATCTCACTATCTTGACCCATGTTCTATTCCATTGTATTTTCGCCCCTAGCCTATTGAGGAGGGGGAGCAAAGCACCTTGGTGGGCACCTCACAGCCAGCCAAGGTTAACTCACCACAGATATCAACAATCAAAACATTTCCTTGCACTCAGATCATTGAAAGGTGGGTCTTGATCCAAGTTGTGATGTGTGTGCGTGGCTAGCCCGACCTACTGGCCCCTCACATCTATCTTGCAATCACACTCTCAGTTCTCTGGCTACCCTACAAGAAAATTCACGGCACAGTCACTGATGCATGTCCCCCGTAAAAATAAGACATCCACAAAGGAGACAGGCCTAGGTAGACTGCAGGTCTACAGCCAGATTATGAACTTCACCTACTCTGACAGAAGCCTTCCTGAAGCTGCTCCCCAGCAAGGCAAAACTCCAGGACTGCTCCTCTGCCTCCAGACAGATTAGCTTCAGAGACACAAAGGGCAGACCTAGGGGAGATCCATGAGAACAGGGCAGAACGTGTACCACTGCCTCAGTGCTGGGTCACTCCTCCTGTTCCTGACACTAGGAGTATGCAGAGCCATCTTGCCTGCTCTAACTACTGCACTGCTCAGTGCAGGCAGGTGGCTGCCCTTGTTCAGGAGGTAAGCAAAGTCACCCAGAAAACACTCAGAAAACTCTGGTGCCTGGCTGCAGTTTCACGCCATACATGTGCCCTTCACCACAGCAGACTTGTGGAAGCCAAGGTCAGCAAGTTAAGGCCTTCTGTCCTGCCCGAGATCCTAAAAGCACCAGCAAAAAGGACTGGCTCCCGGTATGCAAGGGACAGTGTGAGGCTGACAGTACCCTCTGCTGGCAACAGCTGAAAACGCCAGTCTGACAGGGCTCAACAGCACCCTATCAGTCTAGCAGGGTTTCCCCCATAAACAGCCCACCTGAGCTCACCCCTCTGTCTAACCTCTGCACCAGCAGAGAGCATCCTGGTCCTAACATGCAGTTAGTCTCTCACTGAAGATACATATCCTTACCCAATCCATATTCCACAGACTCCGGATGGTCATCATCTCCCTCCTCACTGACCTTCTGCAGGTGCTGCAGGTAGGCATCTGTGTGGAAGCTGGCCATCTCCTCCATGGAAGCCACTTTTGGCTTGATTATCCTAGGCAGAGAGGAGGAAGGGAGCACATTCAGGACAAGACACTCCAAGGTTTGTCTGGAAAGCCTAGCTTTAACCTCCTCAGACGAGAAGCCTTCTTTTTGCAGCTGCTGTTGACAAAGCAAACAAAGCTCCTGCCTCCTCTCACACCAGACTGTCACTTGGAGCGAAAAAGGTGATCAGCCAAGCGGGCCTTTCTCCCAGCATGGTACTATCTGCTATGCCTGTTCCAGTGAGGAACACCTGCAGGTGCTGCCTGCATTAACCTCGCCACTTTGCTTGAAGTTTTTCTTCTCTTTTCTGCATATTCTCCCAGTTTAAGGAGTGTCCAGCACATCCAACACTCTGGTTACACACAGAGGAAAGAACAAGAGTGACAACATCCAGGCCCAGCCCAGTGCTGCAGCAAGACACCAGCCTGCTGGGTCAGGAGGCTGACCACCACCTCTCACACACTCTTAACTCTGCCTGCATTCAAAGCAGAGGCCATCTCTGTCCTCAGCAATTCACAAATCACCATTCCTGAGCTGTAGTGCTTTGCAATTTGCCTAAATAAATCTTGTGAAGTGTAGACACCCCCTCCAAGCCTCAGGCCCTGGGGGCAGCTGCAGGCAACACAGTTGCTATGGGAAGAACACAAGAAGCTCCCAGCCTTAGGCTAGCCCAGTGGTGAGCACTTCTAACCCTATGCAAGGGCAAACAGCCCTTTGGGTCCACCTCTGCAATGGTACCTACAGGTGTTTCCAAAACACACCTTGGCAAAGTGACCTGAAAGAAATCCTTAAGAAGTTTCAACAGGCACCTCTGGCCCTGCTGAACTGACGGGTGGGACTTTCTCCCATCTTTTTGTCCAAACCCTCAGACTTCCTTTATGTCCTAGAAATACTGCCAAGCTCCTGGAATCATTCTGCCAGCAGGGGCAGCCCCCGAGCTACCCAGTACCTTCCACACCTTAGCAGAGAAGAAAACATTCTCTTAACACAAAAGGAGTACTTACTTCATCTGGTCAAGTAAGGCATACGCTTCAATCAACGAATGCACCATACTGGCCTAAAGAAAAGAATGAGTAAGCCCGTGAGCAGCTCCGCGTAGGAGACGGCATCAGCGCCCAACGCAGAGTCACCTGCAGCGAAGGCGTAACCGGCACTTTTCCCAGGAGCAGCGCGGTTCAGATGGCGCCAGCCTGAGCCGGGCTCTGCAGCTCTTCGGCGTGGGGGAGACACCTCGGAAGTGCCTCCTCCGTGCCCCGGCCATAGGCGGTGCGCGGGTTGAGCCCGGCTCTCCCAGGCCCGGCGCTGCGCCCTCCCCGCACGCTCCCGCTGTCGCCGCAGCCTCCCCAACACCGCCGGGCCTGCCGGCGGGACTCCAAGGGTGCTCTCCGACCCCAGGCCTCACCCCTGCTCTCCCAACACCCCGCCCGCCCTCCCCCCGCAGTCCCCCAGGGCCGCGTTACCGCCACCCCCGGCGCGGCGCTGACCCGCTTGGGCACTTTGCAGAGGGAGTCGCAGAGGGCCACGTACTCCGGGCTGTACACATACACCGGCACCGGCGGCGCCGCCATCCGGGCTGCCGCGCTGCGCCGCAACGCCACCCGCCCGCCCAGAGCGCGCCGAGACAGGCACTTCCGGTCCCGCAGCACGCCGGGAGCTGTGGTCCCTGCGCGGGCGGCGTTCAATCCTGCTCCCGGTGCCGGTCCCGGTAGCGCTCGCCCCGCGGTGCCCAGTGCAGGGCGCAGCCGCACGTTACCGTCGGAGCCGTTGTACTCAGCTCGCGGTGCCGTTCTTTACAAACGCAGTGCCGCCATTACAGGAGGCGCCCACCGGAGGACGCAGCCCCCCTCCCGCAGCACAGCCCGGGGACGCCTGCCGTTCCCTCCTGGCGCTGTTCGCACCCCGCCGGCTCCCAGCGCATCCTCCTGATTTTACTGGGACAGGGGAAGAAGCCGGGCTGCGGGTTGTCCGGCCCCTGCTCTCTTCCCCACCATGCTAAAGGTGGCAGCTTAAAGGAAAGGAGTGAATGGGAGCAAGTGGACGCTGGGCGCAGCAGGCAAAACTCCTCCTTGCCCACCCCACCCACCTTCCCAAGTGCCTCTGTATGACCCGTACAATGTTCAGGATGCTGGAAGGCAAGTCGGTGGATGGTACAGGTAACATTCCACCTATCCCAGAGGCATTGCCAAGGTCAGAAAGGCCTAACCCCTGTGTCAGGACCACCTCCATGAGGAAGAAATGATGTGTTACAGGGTCAGGTGATTCTCTTCTGAGGGCAACAGAAGGTCCAGTATGTTGGACAGACCCTCCTCTTAGAGAAGCCTGCTGCCTCCCTGGGGCCTGTGTTAAGGACATCACTAGGAAACTTCCTAGCCTGGTATGGCCCTCAGGCTATTATCCCATTACTGCTCTTTCAAGTGAGTGGTGATGAAGCCACAACACAATCCAAAGGGATTATCAAGAGACTTCAGGGCCTTGGCACTGTTGGTAAACTGGAACATAGGCTATTTGTAACTCTGTCATTCTAGTCATAGGCAGCATGTCCAGAAGTAACAGACCCAGTCTATTAATACCTAGCTCTGTGGCTAGTGTCACTGCCACAGTTTTGGGGTATTCAATAATGGGATGGCCTACACAGCACCAGGCCTGCTGGCATAAAATGGGATTTATCTTTCTCAGAGGGGAAAGGGGTCTTTGTTTATAAGCTAGTGGGGCTGACTGATAGAGCTTTATACTAGACTTAAAGGGGGAGTGGGATAATACCAGACAAGCTGTCTGATGACATGCCAAAGGTAGGGGGCTGGCTAGGACCCTCAGCTTGTTGCTCTCAGACATGCTGGGTACACTGCAGCACACTTTAAGTCTTACACTCATGCTGAAGTAATAGGAGCCAAGAGGGAAATACCAGGCAAAGGAAGGTGATGTGACCAACAGCACAGCTAAAGTGCCTCTACACCAAAGCCTGCATCATGGGCAACAAGCAGGAGCTGGAAGTGACTGTACTGTGAGAAAGCTACAACCTGGCTGCCCGTATTGAAACTTGGTGGGATGAACCCCACCAGGGAAATGCAATGGCTGTTAATGGCTACAAGCTGGTCAAAAGGGACAGGCAAGGAAGGAGGGGCAACAGTGTTGCCCTCTACATCTAGGAATGGATAGATTGTGAAAAACTGTCTCCAAAAAATAGCCACCAGCAGGTTGAAAGCTTATTGGTAAGAACTGGAGACCAAGGCAAAAAAGGGAACCTTGTGGTTCTGCAGGCCACGCTGTCAAGGGACAAAGCCTTCTGACTCCAGCTACAGGAGGCATTGCACTCGCAGTCTTTCATCCTCTCAGGGGACCTCAACCACCTGAATTGCTCCTGAAGAAGCTGCAGGCAACTGTATGCGGTCTGTGTGGCAAGGGCCTGGTAGTGGGGAAGGGGGTTACAGGGTGGATTCTGTAAGAAGCTGCCAGAAGTCTCCTCCATGTCTGGGAGAGCCACTGCCAGTTCCTCGTGTTGGAGGAGTCTGTGAAGGGCTGTTTCCTATGGGATGGAGCCCATGTCAGAGCAGGGGAAAAGCGTGAGGAGTCCTCCGGATGCCAGAGCTGTGATGAACTGGCCACAACCCCCATTCCCCATCCCCCTGTGGCGATGTGGGAGAAGACATAGAGAAAATAGGAGTAAAACTGAGCCCAGAAATGTGGGGGGAGGGAGGTGCTTTGAGATTCAGGTTTTATTTCTCATTATCCTACTGTGATTTGATTGGTATTAAATTAAACTCATTTCCCCAAGCCAGTCTGCATTACCCATGGCAACCGGTGAATGATCTCCCTGTCCTTATCCTAACCCAGGAGCCTCTCATTATATTTTCCCTCCCCTGTCCAGCTGAGGAGGAGAGGGACAGAATGGCTCTGGTGGGCAGTGGGCACCCAGCCAGGATCAACCCCACACAACTCCAGAAGGCTCCTGGCGCGCATGGAGGGTAACTTCTTAAACCACATAATAGCCAGCCCTATACCTGAGGGGAAGTGATACTGGATCTGATGGTCACCCACCCAAGTGAGCCAGTTGGTGACACTGAGACTGGAGCAGACAGAGCTGCAATGCTCACACACTGGCAGAGTTTGCAGTCCTAAGGGATACAGGTCAGGCAAAGAGTAAAAGTCAGGACCCTGAATTTTAGTAAAGCAACTGCCAGCTGCTCAAGGGATTGAGCTGTGTGACTCCCTAGGACACTGCCCTCAATGATAAGGAAGCAGACAGAGCTGGCAGGTCTTTTAAGGATGCTTTCCATAGAACACAGGGGCTCTCAATCCCCATGTGTGAGAAAGGAAGGCAAGAGTTGAGACCTGGTCAAACTAAAGTGCAAGAAAGAAATGCACAGGCAGTGGAAGCAGAGACAGGTATCCTGGGAAGGGTACAGGGACACTGCCTGGCTGTGAAGGAATGGGGTCAGGAAGGCCATGGTACAGCTGGAGATGAACTTGGCAAGAGACAAAAAGAATAATAAAAGGTCTTCTACAGGTACATCAGCCAGAAAAGGAGGGTCAAAGAAAGCAAAACCCTCTTGATGAATAAGACTGGTAAACCAGTAACATAGGGTGAGGAGAATGCTGGGGTACTCAACAATGTTTTTGCCTCAGTCTTCAGTGGCAACCTCTCTTCTTTAAATTAAAAGAGGGTTTATGTGTGGCCTAAGGAAGAAAGGTTTTAAGATGATGGTGGTGAAGAACACTAGCACAAGTTGCCCAGAGATGTGGTAGATGCCCCATCCCTGGAAACATTCAAGGCTGGGCTGATTGCGGTTCTGAGCAACCCGATATAGTTGAAGATGCCCCTGCTCACTGCAGGGAGGTTGGACTAGATGACCTGGAAAGGTCCTTTCCAACCCAAACTATTTATGATTTTATAACCTCAATCACCCTGCCACTCTGTGGTGTGTGTGCCTGTTCCCCATCAGTGTGACCACACTATCCTGTGTGGGGTTTGACCTGCAGGATAGAGCAGAACTGGGAACCACTCTTAAAGACACAACACCTCTCCAGTGCAAGGCTGTAGAAGATGGGGGCAGAGGGCAGAGCTGAGCATTCACAGCACATTTGTGATGGCACAGCTAACACCAAACCAAGCAGCCAGCTCAAAGCTTCTTTACAGGACGTGTATGAGCTCGGGAGCCTGTGACTTGGCCATGAGTGACAGTGCCAGAAGCAGAGATGGCATGGAGCAGCTGCCACCGACAACCCTCAGCCAGAACCCCCGTCCTCACAGTTTGGTGGTAACTGGGATCTGTTACCACACTGGGATGCTCCTGGCTCCCACAGCCTCCCCAGCTCTGTATAAAGGACCCCTGACCCCATCTTCAGTGAAAAGGGCTGCCTACTTCCAAGCAGCAGAGCTGTGGCTGGGTTGGACCATTTTGCTTTTGGGGGCGAAGCTCAGGTGGCACCATGTATTCCTCTAATGAAGCTTTTCCACCAGCAGCAGGAAGAGCAAGAGTTCCAGCTTACACTAGTGTAAACCCTGCAGATTTGGAATAAAAAGCGGTGCAGAACAGGTTAAAAACCATAAAATCTGCTGGAGGCATCTGCAGGGCACGCTGCAGCACTGCACACACACCTGGTGAAAGGGGCCCTTTCCACCTCCCTCAAACACATGTATCTTTGGGGATGATGGCACAGAAGGAGCTTCTTCTAACACAAGCAGGCTTTGAAGCTCAGCCTTTCCCTGCTAGCCCAGGCTACACACAGCTTAGGATGATGCAAGCTTCCCACAGAGCTCTTCAGGATAGCTGCTCAGACACCAAGACGGCAAGACTAGGAGGGGAGATGGCCACGCAGGCTACCTGCAAGCTACCTAATGCCCATTTTTATAAGCTACCTGAAACAACCCTTCTGCAGCATCTGCAACCCAGAGTGAGGAGTTGTGAGAGCTATTGCATGGAGCAGCCATCAGTGGGCAGGAAGTCGTACACGTACATGGCCACCGACTTGGACAGGTAGGTCATGGTGCCGAACCGCCCACTTGGCGCGCTATCGTACAGCAGGCTGCAGATGCCTGTCGTGGGATCCCTCTCCAGCATGTGCTCGTCAGCGCCCAGGGCTTTCTGGATGTTGGACAGGGAAGGAGAAAAGAAGCATCAGGAATAAGGCAGTGTGATACACTGATGGTGAACAACGGGAGGAGTATGCTACATATTTGCTGTGCCCCATAAACACAATGAGGGCAACAGGCAGGACTGTCTGCATGGGTGACTGCTGCTTGGCTGTAGGGAACGCAGCCAGCAGCCCTGGGTGCAACCTGTGGCTCTGTGTGACAGGCCCTTACCTGTTCCTCATAGAAGAGGTCATTGGCCATATGCAAGATCCTTTCCACAGCTATGATGCCACCGATGGTGTGCACCTCCATATCCACCAGCATAGTGAGCACTAAGATAGCCTCCACCAGCAGCTGCCTGTACTCTGGCTGGGGCACACGGTTGAGGACTGACTCCACATGAACAGCAAACTTTATTTCCCCAGGGGTCATCTGTGAGGAGGGAGAAAGAAAAGGCACCTGCAGCACCCTATCGCCAGCAGAAGCCCTGAGCAACACTGGATGCTCACACAGGGCAATCCAGCACTAACCCACCTACCCTACTTCCCCCTCACATAAGCCTCCTACCTCTCTGGTTGTTGAAGAGGGGAGAACAAAGCCCTCCACAGAAAGGCCATGGCACTGCAGGACAAGGAGAGACCACGATTATGGCACTGAGAAGCACCCATGCTAGAACACATAGGGCCAGTCCACCAGCTCACTGCCCCTTGTGCACTGGTGCACACTGCCCACACACCCTAGCTCCACCTTCTAACTCCTTGCACAGCATTACTCCTTTCCCACGGGTTCAGCATCAGCCACAGCACACACATCACAGCCCCCAGCCCTGCACTCAGCACGGAGCTCTGCTCCCTGGCTCACCATGCCAAGGACAAGCTGCGCCCAGAGCTGCTTCAGCTGTGGCTCCAGCCTGCCCCTGCCAGGCTAATGGGTAAAGTCAGTATCCGTTACTGTGCAAGGCTCAGTGCAGTATGAGGTAGGTCCTGTGTGCCTATAAGGCAGCTTTCCAGGGCCAGCCTGTCCAGGAAGCATATATCCACACAACATCAGGAACCATCCTCAGGTACCTGGCAAGCTGCCCTAGCAAGGCTGGTACATGGGACCCACAAGGCTCACATGCATGGGGGAGGCATCCAGGCACCCAGCTCACCTTCTGCAGGACCTTCCAGACCTTCTGGTAGAAGCCCACAGGGACGCGGTTGAGGGCCCCATCCAGTCGCCGTCTCCGCTGCCACTGGCCCTGGCGGCTGTCCTTGCTAACCTGGTCTTCCAGCATGCTTGAAAAGGAGCCCTGGCCCAGCAGCTCCGTGTGCCCAGGAGACTGAGACAACACAAGACAAGGACCACAGAGACTGCTATAGAGCAAATACCCACAAGAACACACCCTGCTGCTGCCCAAAAGCTTGTGCTCCCCTAGCCTGGTTTCCACCCCCCGCCACAGCAGAGCTACCCTGCAGCACCCCTAGCACATAGCTCCTTTGTGCAGCCACAGGCATGTCAGACTCACACGTGCTGCCAACAAACACCAGTTACCAGAGAGGACTTGAGGTCAGAGTCCCCGGACTGCAAACTGAGGGGCTGGAGGAGAAAGGGAGAGACCAAAATTAGACCGTACTGGAGCAAGCAAGCCATGATGGCAAGCAGAGCAGCGGCAGCATGAACCAAGCTCAGGTCACAGGGCAGTTATCCCAGGGGCTACACTTAGCTGGAGAGGCAGTTTCAAAGGGCAAACCTGCAGGAAGTTGCATGTTAGCACCAGAGGGGAAGAGATGCAGCACGCAGGGTGGCTGCAAGGCCTCCGCACACTGGTGCAGTGGCAGCGAGCTCGTGCTGGTGGACAGAGGGGAGCAGGGCTGCTACTGCTCTGCTGGCTGCTGGCATAGGTGGGGTTTGGTCTCAGGCAGAGGGGGGCCAGTAGCAAGACCAGCCAGTAGCAAGGTTGCTACTGCCTGTGGATGACCCTCCTCATCACATACATGGTTCCTCTTGTAATGCCAGATTTCCCATTGCTGCAGACCAGATATAAACCTGCTGCAACAGCCTGGTCCCTGCAGTCCCTGTCTTTTTGGGTCAGGACTTGTCCTGGGCACATGCTAGGCTACAGAGGAAGTCCTAGTAGGTGGGCAGGAGCTTCTTCCCCCAGAGAATAGCTGAGGAGACTATGGGCAGGATGCAACAACCACCAGTGAGCTATTAGACAGGGCCACTGCTGGTCATTGCACTAGAGTAGTATCACCCCATCCTACTCAGCAAGTTTTCAGGGGTATAATGGAGTCTATTAGGCCACAGCAACTATGGAGCACAGATCCCACCTGGTTCTAATGAGAACACATAATCTAAAGAAGGCTCCTTCCCTGCCAGCCCAAATATGGCAGATGTCACACAAAGGGGAAGCTCCCCAAAGGCTGTGGGGCAGTGCCAGCCCTGGGACCCACAGCACAGTGAGCAATGCCAACCTTTTCCCAGGGAGCCAGCCTCCCTTCCAGTCCTGAACACAGCAGCCCTGCATCTTCAGAGGAGCAGCCAGCTCACTGCTGCAGCAGCTTGCTCAGGTTTGCTTAGGAAAGCTGGCTAACTCATGCATGCAAGAAAGCTGCCCTGGTGTAAGGGACAAAAGCTGAGGGTGCAGGAGGATGAGGGGGCATCACCTTACTTCCAGAGACAGACTGCCTACGCTTATCCAGCTGCTGCAAGAGAAGAAGGAAATGACGTTTCTGCTGCTGGAAGAGGCCCACCAAGACACCAGCAACGCCTGGGAGGCTGCGTGGTCCTTCCCACCCCTGCACTTCCCAAGCACTCCTGTGCTCCCCCTGTACTGCTCACTCTACCAAAGAAATCCCAAGTCCCATTAAGAGGTCTGCTCCAGTTCTCCCCACAGGGCAGGAATGGAGCTAAACACAGATCCTGGAAGCAGCTGTAAGCTCTCTGAAACACAGCAACAAGCTCCCTCCTGCTTCCCCATCAATCCTGCTTGTCCTGTAGCTGTTCCTAGCAGGAACAGCCTGCACCACCTGCTCTCACCTGCTTGATCTCACTTTTCAGCCTGACGATGCCGGAACGCTCATGCTTGGTGGCTCCAACAGCCCCCACCTCACAGATGGAGATAGCAGTGGTGAGTGATGAGTTGACTGATTGCACTGGAGAAGAGAGGCCTGGAGTGGGTACCATGGCTCAGGGCACACACATTCCTTGCCTCTGCTTGGTCACTGATACCTCTGCACACCCTCACCCTCTATCCCAGCCAGCACCAGAGATCCCTGAGCACAGCATACAACTGCTTCAATTTAGGTCACGCTCTGCACCAGCACCCAGCTTTGCCCAGAGATGCTCTCTCAACCCTGCTGAGAGACTCACCGCTCCTTTCCACCCCAAACTCCTTGCCAGAGAGGATGTGGTAGAGAAGGCTCTTCATGTCTGATGGGCTGAGATTCATCAGGTTCTCAGTGGCTTCCCCAGCTGGAGAGAACAAAGGTGGGATTTCGCAACCCACTTCACAGCCCTCCTGGGACATTTCTACCCTGCACACCATTCTGTCAGCAGGGGAAGCACTGGTACAGGAGCTCATCCTCCAGGGACATACACTAACTCCAGGTTTTGCCTACAACAGGAACTCTTCCCCACACCAGCCCAACACATGATTAAATACAGACTGAAGTGAAATCACCCCACTGTGCCTGAGAACAGTCCCTGGCACTTTCGGTGCAGGATCTTGCCCTGGAGCTGAGCTGCCCATTTTTAACAGCACTTCTCTTCCCTGCTGATGGGGTCCCGGTTGCAGCAGCACCCCCCAGCCAGATGCTGTCCCCACTGCACGTACCCGAGCAGCGCAGAGAGTGTGCCAGCTCTGTCGCCATCACCTGAATGATGAGTCCGATACGAATGCGGAACATCTCAGCGAAGAGCACGGGCTGCGTGCGCATGTACATGGCCAAGTATACCATGATCTCCTAGAGGGGAAGGGGCAGGTCACTCCACTGCTGTTCAGCAGGGCAGACAACCCTAGGCCAGGGTCCTCTGTCACCCTGGCCCATCACCTGGGTGAGGATGGACACACTGAGGTTCTTCTCGCTGGCTTCATCAATAAGGCAAACAAGCTCCTCATAGGGAATCGGGCTATGGAGGGAGCAGAGAAGGTGAGAGGCAGCAGACCGAACCCTGTGTCCCTTCCGGTCTGCATTGCCCAGAGGGGAGAGACAGAGGCTGGGGATGGCCACCCAGAGCCACTCCTCCCACAGGCTTCCAGGGCAGCAGGTCTGCATCCAACCCCAGGCCAACACATGCCAGGAGGTAGAGAGGCCACACTCACGTAGAGATCGTCTTCTCACGCGGCTCCGGGGGCAGCCCCACTGTCAAATGCTTCTGGTGAGACAGGAGATCAGTACAGGCCTGGGGGCAGAAAGGGTCACCCCGGGCATCACCAACAGCTCAGAGCTTGGGCCTCAGCCCAAAACAGGGCAAGACAGAGCAGATGCAGGTGCAGTTTGCCTGCCCGCTCTGCAGCCTCCTCCCCAGAAGACCTCAGCCAGCAGGAGGCCAAATGCATGGCTGTTACCTCATCCAGAGCTTCCACCTTCTTCTTGAGGATGCCAGAGATGTAGCGGATCAGGGCCCACTGGCGTGTGTCCCCCACCCGCACGTACAGCTCAGTGAGGAGCTCCTTCACTGTGGGGCCAGGCTCACTGTCAAGCCCCGTGTGCCACTCGGGTCCTCTGCATTGAAGGATATCCTGGGTTGCAGCCAGCAGCTTGCCCTGAAGCAGCCTGGGCTCTGCAGGTGGGGATGACTGCGCAGCTGTGCTGTGCTCTGCTCAGTGAGCCTGCAGCACTCAGAGCTTGCCATACCTGAGGATGTGGAGCATGTAGAGGATGTCCGCTTGCTCCTGCAGTGTGGGGCAGACACGCAGCTGGTCCACCAGTGCCTTGCAATCCACGTTGCCATCCTCATCACGGGGTAGGTTCATCTCTGCATAGAGTGTGTGGCTCTGAAAGAAGGGAGACCCATGCTCCTGGTTAGCACCACCAGCGCCCCACACCAAGCGCAGTCTGGTTGTGGAGCTGAGGACATTTACCTGTAGACATTCCCCCTCACCAAACACTAACCCTTCCCCATGCAGCCCCACAGAGACCCTCTGGCTCCAGCTGAAACGACAGCACTGCTTGGCCAGCCTGAGAGGGACAGGGCTCACCTTGCCATCCATATCATGCTGGTGGGGTGAACCCAGCAGTTTGACAGACTGCTGGGATGCCTGGAAGATCTTGCTGGGGACATACATCCCAACATCTAAAAGAAAACCAAGGTTGGTGCAGACACTTCTCAATCCCAACACACCTCACATCTGACACACTGCTCCCCTGTCAGCCCCTGCAGAGAAGTGAGCCATGGGAGAAGCAGCCCCATCCCACCATGCTAGAGGAACACCACAGGGAGCTGTCATTGCTTATCATTCAGAATTTTCCATAGGGAAGGCACATGCACCAACTCCACGATACTCCAATGGCCAGGACTAACATGATGGACATAACATGGGCTTCTTCCCAGCCTATGGGGCCCAGGCACTGCACAGCTGGGAAAGCTCCCAGAGCACCTCAGCCTTACCCCTGGGCTTGAACAAAGGCACAGAGGGTGCTGGGGTTACTCACTCTGGATGTGAAGGTCCCTGGCCTTAGATGCCAAGGACATGAGGTCACGGGTGGTGTGGACGGCAGCACGGAAGCGGCTCAGGCCTCCCCGCTGTGCAGTGGGAGGCAGGTTCACCTGCGGAGCTGTGCGCTGCAGCAAGTGGTCCAGGTACTGAGCAACCTCGTCATATGTGTCTGCTGAAGGGGAGGCACAAGAAGGGGCTCAGCTGCTTTGTGCCCCAAGCCCAAGAGAGCTCCCACCTGCATCTCAGCAAGGGTGAAGCTTTGCCAGCTGAGCAAAATGACAACATGGGGCTGGTGCCTGAAGTCCCATGGCCACGACACCCCTGTTCCCACTCTGCTCCACTGTCTGGGACACTGGCTGCCAGCTGGGCTCCCTCGGAGTCCCACCCGTATGAAAGAAGCGATGGAGATGCAGCATGTGTTGGATCTGAGTCTGTACTAGGATGGCAGAGCCTGCCCCAACCCCACAGCGAAACCCTTGTGCTTGTTCCCTCCAGGGATGATAGGGGGAGGCACAGACAGGGGCAGCCTGTCCATGTGGAGCGCCTGGGAGCACCCCAGCACAGCAGGGCCCTCATCCAAGCAGGACTCCAGCACGGGAGCAAGGCAAGGTGGGTTTTACAACACAGTTATTTCTAATTAGAAATTACCAGTTATTTCTAATTAGGAGTTAGAGAAGGAGCTACAGCTCCTGCCTTGCCCTTTGTGCAACCTACAGCAGCTGCCATCACTCCCAATGCCACAACAGGAGCATGAGGGCCCACCGGTCGTTTCCTGCACCATGGACGAGGGTGCTCAGAGGCCACCTTTCAGCCATGAAGTAACAGTGATGGGCATGTCCCAAGAGGGAGATGCCCCATGCCAAAGCAATGCAACACAACTAAGAGCTGTTGAGCGCTTCCAGCCAGTGGGGCAGGGCAAAGCCATGCTGCTCTCCAGCTGGCAGATGAGCTCTGTGGCATGTCCTTCCTCAGGAGGTGAGATGTAGACAGCATCAGAGGCCCACATCACAGCATTTCCTGTTTATATCTGGCAGGGATGCCTTATGACAGTGCCTGAAGGAAGAGTCCTCCAGACACCAGGCTCAAGAACACCATCCTGTCTGGCTGCAGCATATGACCACAGGGAACACTTAAAATTAAGCATTTTGTAAGTGCTGTAGAGAGGCTAAGCAGGCCCCATCTCCCCTTGGGGCTGCAGAGAAGCAAACACCTTGGAGAAGCCCAGGTGCAGCCTACAAAGAGACTTCAGCCAAAGCAAAAGGAGGGCAAGAGAAGTGAGTATTCAGAGTCACAGCAGTGCAGACACTGGCTGCAGAAGCAGCAGAGGCAGAGCAGACTGATGGGAAGGCTGGGAAGATGACCAACACTAGGTCACATAGGAGGATTCACCCAGGCCTGTTTGCAAAGGAAACTGCAAACCTTGCACCCCACCATGGTCTCAGAACAAGATGGATCCATCATGCTATGGTGGGCCAAGGCTCTCTGAGGCACCATATCCACAGCAGCAAGACCTCAATTTGGCACCCACTGGAGCAGCCCTGCCTAGAGAGGGTCAAAGGCTTTGGGAAAACAACACCTGGACTGCTTAGAGACATGGTGAGTCTTCCCCACCATCTTGGGCACCATCCCATCACTTTCTGCACAGTCACTGGTGTACCAAAGATCCTCAGCCCAACCTCCTGAGCAACGGCAGGTTGTCAAGCCTGTCTCTTCCCTAAGCAACAGCCAGACCAGCTGATTCCAGAGCATCTTCCATGCTCTCTATGTCCACAACAGGTTCAGCCCTGGCTGGCTGGGAAACCCCTTGGTGAGGCTGCATGAATTCACCTGGTTCCATCCCACTGGTGTCACTCTGAGCATCATCCAGACAAGGTTATTGATGGAGGGTCAGATGAGAACAGAAACATGGTGAACACCCAAGTGTATGAAGAACATGGTGGCAAGTGCTGGCAGGGTGGTTGGGTGTTCCGGGTTTACGGGTGAGTTTGGCATTTGCTACGCCACAGCAGCAACTGGCCTGTTCCCCCTTACCATCCTCTGCTATCTGCAAGCCATGCAGCCACTCCTCGGTGTCTAGCTCTTCAGAGCTGCCAGTGCTGAGCTTGTAACTTTTGGCAAAGACCTTACCCTCTGGCCCAGGGTCCATAAAGCTGAGGTGCGTTCGGCACGACGTTGTCAGGAACTCCGACAACTTACCCGTCTGGATCCTGGGTGAGAGGAGGGGAGGTCACACAGAGAAGAAGGGGGGAGCAGCACCTTTGGCTTTGCCTTCTGGATACAGGATAGACCCTTTGGCAGGGAGAGATGCACTTGCCCAGGAGTGTACTATGCCCCCATGCCTGCTTTAGCTACCTGCAACTCCTTCAGCCACAGGCAGGCATTAAAAGGGCTGCCCAAAAGGAATTAGAAGGATCCTGCAGCCATGTGTTTAGTGGCATAAAGAGCTATGAGCTTTCTCACATCTCCTCTGTTGGGACTGTAGCCCAGGGGTGCACTTACAGCCTAGCACACCCCAATGTATTCTCCACAGCTTGTTCCCCAACAGCTGATGCTCAGGCCCAGCAGGTACCCTCATAAACAGGCTCTTGGGAGCCACCAGCCCTCTCCAAGAAGCTGCGCTCACCTTGCACCACCAAAATACCCATCCTGCAGCTTCCGCAGCATCACCAGCACTGTGGGGTGCACACTTTTGCCAGATTCATCTGTTGGGGACAAGGACAAAGGCAGTCAGGCTCTCCCACTGCTAACCCAGTGCAGCTCCTTTGAGCAGCAAGCTCTTCACAGGATGCTCCTGGCTCTTCACAGGATGCTTCTGGCTCCTCCATCCCCACCATTACTGACACAACTGCCCACCCACTTCCTCCTGCATGGGATGCTTCCCAGGGCTGCTCTAGCCAAATGCCTTGCAAGGTTGGAAGGTCTATACCAAGCATGGTGTGGGAGACAAGGAAGGTGATGGTCGGCCGTCCGGTCATCCTCCAGCGGCTGCAGAGGTACGAGAGGTCTGTCCTCAGCATCTCCACAATCATCCTGTTGTCAAGAGCCAGGTAAAACTGCTGCTGGTCTATGAACTGAGAGGATGGGAGGAGACATGAGCAGCCCTTCCTACAGCCACCTTTAGTGCCACCCACATGTTCCCACAGGCACTCAGGCAGGCCAGCCACACAGTGCACCCAGTGATCCCCTGCACCAGCAGCATCTCCCACCTCACCTGGTAAGCGTCAGTAGAGCCTAGAAAGGCACCCTCAGCCCCCAGAGCAGCTGCTGGCCACTAACAACTATAGCGAGGTAACACCACAACTCAGCAGCAGTGTCACACAAGCCTTACACAGCCACCGGTCTGTGCTGTGCCCATCCCAAGCAAACATTCACTTCCCACAGTGCCAGGCTTGCAACCCTGCTCATCCGTGCACCATGTTGGATGCAGGGGACATCAGCCTTTTCCTAGTGCTCTTGTCAGGGTGAGCAGAGATTTCCATCCAACACTAATCACTGGAAGGCTGAAACCATCTTCTCCCAGCATGCACGTAGCCAGGACCACCAACTGCTGCTCCATGCCACAGAGCTGGGGCTGCTCCAGGCTGTTCAGAGGGTGCTGGACAGCCCCTGAGCACTCAGCCAGTGGGGAACCCTCCTGCCTACTTCCAGATGTCCTGGCAGTGGGGAATGGCACCCACCTGTGGGGTGAACGTAAAGATGTTCTTCCTGATTTTGTAGAGCTTGGAGGTCCCAAGGACACCCATGTGCCGATAGGGCCGTCCTGTCAGGCACATCTTCCTGTTGCGGCCTAGGGGTCCAGGAGGAGGAGTTTTTAGTGAAAACCTCCTCATGAAAGGGATGCAGCAAGCAAAGGCAGGCTTCTGCGCTCCCAGTCAGCAGGAAACAGCTGGTTTGTGCTTGGGATACCCCAGGACCTTGTGTTGTGCTGGCATGGCTCAGAAGCACAGTGATGCTCTACCCCACAGCCCTGCCCAGCGGATAGAGACACCAGGCCCTCCCCAAAAACACTTGCTGAAACAGACACAGCCTGTCCTGGCTTCCACAATGTGCCACATCTCTGGGTTTTGGGGTATGTTGGAAGCCAGGGCAAGACCAGGGATTCCCCCCTGCACAAGGCTGGTTCCCCAATGCCAAGAGCTCTGTAAACATTCCCATTGCTCCTGGAATTACTCCCAGAGCCCAGGATGGTGCAGCAGCAGCATCACCCCTCACTCACATCAGCCCTGGCAGCTGCTGAGCTGTTCCCCTGCTCCCTTTGCCCATGTTACACTTGGCATTTTGGTGGCTTATATTAGCCAGCGCGTGCAGCCTCTGGTAGGTCAGGTTCTTCCTCTGGCCCAGGCAAGGTCTCCAGCTCCACACAAGCCCTGTGCCCAAAGTGCTGCTGCATCAGGGAACGGCCCTGCCAGCCCTCCAAAAGCAGCCACCTTGCCTCAGCAACAGGCTCTCAGCAAGCCAGGAACTGCCAGGGGACCTTCTCTGGGGCCTGGCTTGCTTCCCCCATTGACATCTGGGACACATGACCAAAAGCTGGCCCCTGTCCACACCAAGTCCATCCTATAACCCCTGCCTGTCCCTGGGGTGACTGTGCAACTGCAATGCCAAAGCTTTACCCGTTTTAGAATTATCCTGCATAGCACTGTCTGCCACCCCAGTTCCCCTTGGGCCCAAGTTTCCCTTTACCAGGCCAAGGAAAGGGTAGCAGAGCCACCATTAGCTAGGCATTAATGAGCAGCAATGCCAGGGTATGGGACAGACCCTTCTGCACCCCTTTTTCTGCAGGTGCAGGGAGCCTAGCTTACCCAGCCGGGCATAAATGTGGCTAAGGATGCGAGCAGGCTGCACTCGGATGGGGTAGACATCTGCCACAGTCTCCACATCAATGTCCTCTTTCCTCAGGGCAGCCTTGATCCCCTCTGTCTCTGCCAGGATGCACACTGCAGAGGGAGGAGGACAGGTTTAGTGTGGCAGGGGCACCAGAGTAAGGAGTGCTGCTCTGCACCTTTGGGGACACGCAAGTACTACGTCACATAAAGGCAGCTGTCTGGGGTCTCTTTGGGACCCACTTCCCACTGCAGAGGTCTTCCTTGCTCCCCCTGACACTCTCCCCACCCAAGCCTTCCATCCTGAGTGGCTTTTCAACTTTTTCAACCTGTCTGCAGAGGAGGCTGTAGCCAGTAGTGCTCCCCTGAGGCAACGCAGAACACAGCAGGACTTCCACCCCATCTTACACCCACCTTGCCAGGGCTGAGACCTGCTTGCACTGGCAGCCACCCAGCCAGCAGAGCCAGCCCCATGAACTCCACGCAGGCAGAGTCCCCAGGCCTGCTAGGCACAGGAGTTTGGAACCGAGCCCTTTCTCTTACCTTGGACCACCACATCAGGCTTGGGGACAGTCGCAAACCGGCGGTTGAGGGGATCTATTTCACCAGGAGCTAGAAACCCCTGAGGAAAAAGAGGTATGAGGAGACCAACATTTCATGTGCAGGGTAAAGGGGGCAATGCCTACAGACAACCCACCTTTAAGAGGTCCTGCAGGTTGGAAGTGACAGGTTTCCCATGGTAGGTGGCACAGGGTGGCAATATTTGCCCTTTCAGAGCTCAGAGCCTAACCTTCAGACCCCCCTAGCACTAGGGATGAGCATACCTCAGCCATCAAGCAACCCAGGATGTAGAGGGACTGCCCCCACATGAGCGGCAGCTTGCCCATGGGTATCCTGTCCACAGTGTGAGGGTTCCGGTACTCCTCGTCCACCTGAGAGGCAAGCCAGGAGGTCAGGGAGGGATACACACACACAGGATGCTGTGAAATCATCACCCCTGCATTTCAAGGTCCACCAGTTCCTGGCTTAAAATAAGAACCCATGAAAGCATTTGCCACAGAGTGCCTAAAACCTCCCAGCTATGTTCTTCACACCTTCTCATGATTGCCCTAGGCACCCGTGCCAGACATCACACCAGCTGCTCAGTATTTTGGTTCCCAAGATGCTGAGATATCCCCCTGGAATGGCTGACATTCCCCAGGAGCACTGGGGCAATGCTCTGGATGCTACAGCACCCAGGCACCAAGATGCTGTCACTCTCAGCCCAAGCTCACACATCCTCAGCACCTTCTCAGCCCAGGTCTGTGTGTCCTGAGCTCTCAGAGGACTCGACTCCAGGCTGCACCCTGTCAGCACACAACTTGTGTACAGGGGAAAGAAATGCTTTTTTCATTTTCTTTTTTTGGGGGGGGATGTGGTGGAATATCAGGTTTGGTTGGTTGGTTGGTTGGTTGTTTTTCTCACGGGGTTTCCAAGTGCATGGAAGCCACCATGTGTGAGTTAACAAACCGTTAAAACCTGATCATCCTTACCTGATGATATTTCCACTCCCACTGTAGCTCAGGACCACTCACCTTATCTGGAGGAACACTGTACAGCTCCGGCACCAGGCGTACCCCATTCTTCCCCTTGATGAGAATCCCCTCGAGGGCTTCCCGGTACTCCTGCACCTGAAAAGAGAGGAAAGGGGGTCTGCCTTGGGCATGGCTCCCTGCACGCCTCCTTTGCCAGGGACTTCTTTCCAGCAGCATGGCAGGTCCTGCCTCCTTTACCTGCTCCATGTTTCCACTGAAAATCCCATCGATGATCAGGTATGCCCAGAAGAGGGGCCACTCACACTCAATGTTTTCAAACAGCTTCAGTTCTGCAGGCTCGTAGTAGGCACGGTTGGGGTCCTGCAGGGAGGGTGCCAGTGGTGAGGGTGGTGGGTGGCAGGATGCCTTCAAACAGGACTCCTACTCCCCCTGAGGCCCCAACCTCAAAATGCCCTCCCAGTGCTCTTCTGCAGGTGATGGCTGAGAGAGACAAAAAGCAGCTTCACCTCCAAGCTGTGCTCTTGCCATCAGGCATTCTCTCCCAGATCCCTGCACTACTGCCACAGGGACTCACCCTGCCTGGGCAAAGGGAACCTACCCTGTTCCCAGGAGAGCACCTCAAGAGCCCTGTACAAAAGCACAACATCCCCCTTGCTGCCCTGGGGACACCTGCATCCCCTTCACCTTGCCTGCTGTCCCCTAGCCCCTCAGCCACTGCCTCTTCCAGCATCATCAGTGCTTGGGTTCAAGAGCAGGAGCCCAAGCAGGGGCCTTTCTGACAGCAGGTAGGACTGTAAGCCTGGCACAAGGGAAGGGGTCAGGATGAAGACCTGCCTGTGACGAATCCTCCCACCCCAGATGTGTGTGATGTAGTGCTCCAGGGGACCTATGACCATCAATCTTCCTTGCTGCCTGCTTAAACTCTGCTGCAAAGAAGGGAAATGGGTGGCCTTAGCAGACTGTTAGGCAGAAAGCACACAGGGAGCGTGTGTATTCTATAGTGCCTGCACAATGGCCACAAGCTCCCAAACTCCAGTTTGACTCCAGGCAGCTGCAGTGCCTCTGCAGGCAGCACTGCCTTTCCTGCCCCTCACAGCTCCCCAAAAGCAATCCACGGCTTTGCACTCTGGCAAAGATTGAGCAGTGGAAAAGTCAGACTGGAGATGCTGCTGCTCTTCCCTGGCTCTGGAGAGATGCAGCCACACATGCTGCCTATTATGGTCAGGTCTGAAGAGGCACAGCAGAGAAAAAGCATTTAGAGACACACATGCCCAGAGGAACCTCAGCAGATAACAGGCCCAATGGGTGATGATTTAAGACCCTCCAAGTACCATTTCCTGGTTCTGTGGTTATAAAATCAGGACATTGCTTATAAAATTTTCCTGGTTTCCTGCACCAGAGCAGCTCTGCTGAGAGCCAAGTGTGGCAACACACAAGCTGCCTTCTGTCCCAGGAGAGGCAGAAGGATTGTGACTTCCATTGCTGCTGCAGAGCCAGGTCCCAAGATGCACACTGTGCCTGTGCAGTGACAGTGATTGTACAGTGTTGAGGGAGGAACACTGCAGTCACCTCCACAGGCCTCCAGCCCTCACTCAAGACTTGTGCAGCCTGGAAAGAACTGGGGAAAGAGCCCACCATGGCAGGGCTCCCCCACAGGGCACAGTCCCACCTTCCCCAAGCCTAAGAGATACATACCACCAGGTCCCAAGATGCAGAGCCAGCCTCTGCCCATCTGCCATGGGCACTGATAGTATGTATTACCTCTGCAGTGGGCTCTGGCATTTTGGGAAGCCTTGACCAGACCATGACACTGCCTGGGGCTGCTCAGGGCTCTCACCTTCCCTGTGCTCCTCACCATAGCCTTGACACTGCACCGGGGGTGCTGCAAAGGCAGCTCACACTGCTGATGCCTGGCACTGCTGTTCAGGGCTGAGCACACTCACCTCTTTGGGGGTCCTGTATCCATCCCGCAGGAAGCGGCAGCAGCCATAGCGCCCCTGGAAAAGAGAGAGAGTAGTGTTTAGCAGGAGGAAGAACAGCGTGAGACACCTCGTACCTTCAGTGTAAAGGACGGGTGGTCCTCCTCCAGCAAAAGACCATCTCACTTGCTCACACAGAGCTTAGGCACTATGACTGCAGCCTAGGGCCACAGCACACAGGACTCACTTGGCATACCCTGGCCACGAGTCATGGAGACTGGGAGAAGACATGGCCCAGCACCTCATCCCTGAACATGTTCTTGGGGAGAAAAGGGCTACAGCAGTTGGGACTGCAGCTGTCTCCTGGGGAGGGCAAGACAAGGGAAGAGCCATTCACCTGCAGTTTCGTGATAATCTCTTGCTTGGTGATCTCCACCAGCTCACTGTCCTCCACAGCGAACGCTGGGTAGGAGATGACAGAGAGCACACTGGCATCAACTTCCTTGGATGTGGAGGCCCTAGGCAGCATCGAGTGGAGGATGGACTGGTTGGAGGGGAAAGTAGGGGTGCTTAGGTTCCCAGGCCAGGCACCATCCACACCACAATCCCAGCAGATCACAGTTCATCTTGCGACGGTGTAAAGCCCATGCAGATCTCACCTGGCAATGCTGGACCTCATCTGACAGCACCCTTATCACAGACTGTGGGCCTCCCTTTGCTCCAAAGAGATCCAACTCATCCAGTGCCTCCAGGGCAGCCTGCAAGCAGGTGAGAGCCAAAGCAGCAAGTCCTGCACCTCGCTGCTCACCTGAAAGCACTCTCACCCTGTGCCAGCCCCTGGGTGTGTGTCACACTTCCGAAATTTAAACAAACAAAAACCCTGCTGTGGCTGCAGAGCACCCCGGTAAGAACATGACTACATCTCACAGGCCCTGGACATTTCTACCACACACCCCAATTAACTTCTAACTACTCGTTCAGGTACAACTTGGGCAAGAGGAGCAGTTTTATCCCAGCACACAAAGTGAAAAGCTTTCCTCCCCAGAAGCTATCACTGCCTGGGGAGTTGAGCTTCAGTAGTTCAACATGCCCAGCCTTCTCTACAAAAAAGCAGCATGGGGTCACAGGTGTTCTCTGGCACCAGCACCTCTCCCCCAGCTCACCTTGGCCATGCCGACAGAGCTAGCATTCAGCTCAGTGATACCCTGGTTTGTCTTGTCTCCACGCTCCCATATCCCAAAGTCCTGTGCAGAGGCAGTGGCACATTGGAGTGGGCAATAGTTCACGGCATGCCCAGAAAGACTTCAAATCCCATCCCGCAGAGGGGCCGACACCGGGGGGCCGTGGCCCATTTCCCAGTTAACTACGGCTGACGCAGCCAGTGGGGTCAGGCAGCAGCGCCTCAAGCCTGGGGGCCGGTGGAGGCCAGCAGTGGGGCAGGTTCCGCCCTTCTCTGACCTCTTTCCCAGACACGGTCCCGCACCTGGTGCTGGAGGGTGGTCTGCTGCACCAGGCGTGCGTACCCAGGCAGCCACATGCCCGAACTGCTCCGGCTGCGCACTGCAGCGGCAACACCGGGCACGACAGACAGCGGCACTGCGGGGCCAGCCAGAGCTGCTCCCAGCAGGTGCAGTGGGACTCTGCCCACTGGAGCCCAGGAGTGACCCACAGCTGCCCCTAGGCACCAGCCCACCCCCTGCACCCTCTTTCCCCAGCAAGGGCTACCCACCGCAGTTTTGTAGGCTGCTTCAATGTAGAACACAAGGTTCTGGATAAAGTTGACTTCATCCAGGCTGTGTATGATGTGGAGGCCTGAAGCAGGGGGAGCAACTCACATTAGTCACCCCAAGCCCCTAAGCAACCCTAGGAAGAGGATGCGGTGACCCAAGCTGGCCCCTGTGCTCCTCACAGCATGCCTGCCCCAGGAGAGCCACATGCTGACTGGCTTTCATCCTTACTCCCACCCTGCTATGGAAGCTTTGAGGCTTCAGGCAAACAGGGGCTCTTAGACAGGCAGACTTCAAGAGGCCCAAATCCACACTGGGTGCTGCAAGTATAAGAAAAGAGGGAAGTCACGGAGACCACTGCAGCAGCTTGGCACACAAGAAGTTGCACCCAAACCAAGAGTGTGGAAAAGTCTGGGAGATAAGCATGCTCAAAGCTGCAATAGCATCCCCCAACAGCATCACCTGAGGCTGTCATCTGTGCCAGCATGAGCAGGTAGAGAGAGGTGGCATCCATCTGTAGGTGACCCCACTCATGGTCCCCCACCACAGTGGCACAGGTATGGGTGTTGTACTTGGCATGAAGGCAGTCCTTGGTGCTCTGGCTGTACTTGAACGCCTCCACCTTATCCACCTTAAGAAGGGCAAGGAGATGCAGGGGTTCATGAAACCCTGTCTCCAGAGACGTCTGGCAGCCCTGGAGACAAGGGCTGACCCATGCCATCAGTCCAATATGCGGTGCCATGCCTGGCACAGCAGAAATCCTACAGCTCCCAGACTGAGCCCCTCCACAAACCAAGGGTCATGTGCCACCTTAGTGCAGGGCTGCAACAATGGAAGGCCCAAAGACATGGCTGCACTGAGTGCTGCAAAAAAGGCCACAAATACTCTCAAGGAGAAGAGCTGCAGAGTCCCACCACCAGCCAGGCCACAAAAGAAGGGAGCAGGTGGCAAAGGCTCTGCTGGCCACCAGCCCACAGCACTGGGACTTCCATTACACCAGGGACAGACGCCAACTCAGACTTTATTTTGAGACTTGTTGGAAAGAGGCCTCCCCTCCGCTCACCAGGGAAGGTTGGGGAGAGATGCACAGTTGGGACTGACAGTCTTTGCAGCGGAGCTGGGCTTTGAGGGGACCACTTGACCCTTAGAGACACTTCCCAGCCCCCTACCTGTCTCATCATGCACTGGAGCAGCCCCCGCATCAGCTTCACCACACTCTGCAGGAACAAGTAAAGCAGCCTTGTAAATCCCCATGTGGTCGGCAGAAGCCCTGACTCAGGATCAGCTGGCTGCTGACCTTTGTGGAGCTCTGGAGTCTGTAACTGGAGCTCCTGCTCGCATTTCCAGGGCCCCTTCACCCTAGGCAACAGCACCGGGGAGCATGATTTCTTGGCCTGTCAGCAAAGCCAAGCTACCATACAGGGGAATGAAGGGCATGGCTGCAGGATGCAGCTTGCTAGCCTCTGGAAGGACTGCATCCCGAGATCACCCCAGAGCCAGAGAGCTGGACCCTCTAGCTGGTCTCCACCGTGCTCTGGGAAGAGCGGGCTCTGAGGTCCTTTTCTATTGTGTGTCCTTCCCTGCGCCTAGGGCCAGCGCTGTCCCCATCCTCACTGCATAGCCTCGCATGGCCCTTTGGTCCCAGAGCCTGGCTGTGCCAAAAGCAATCCAGCTGAGAGGTGACAGCTGGGTCCGGGTACCACCGGTCAGACTGGGCGGCCGCCACGGGCCCTCCCTCCCTCTCGCCGGCTCCCTTCTACCTGCTCCAGTTCGTAGGCCTTGGCCTTGTCCTCGTCGCGATCGGCGTTCTTGCGGTAGGCCAGGCCCAGCCCCCAGACGGCCAGGATACTGTAGACGTTATCCCGTACCCAGGCATCCCGGTGGTCGGCGCTGGCGGGGAGCAGGCCCGTCACCGCGTCCTGCAGAGGCGGCAACACCGTTAACCACGGCCGACGCGGCCAGCGGGGCGCGCAGCAGCGCCTCAGGCCCGGGGGCCAGCGGGGGCCGGAGGGGGCAGGTTCCGCCCTGCTCCGACCCCTTCCCCGGACACGGTCCCGCACCTGGTGCCGGAGGATGGTCTGCTGCACCAGGCGCGCGTACCCGTCCAGCCGCACGCCCGAATTGCTCCGGCTGCGCATGGCGGCGGCTACGGCAGCAATACCGTGCGCGACTGACAGCGGCACTGGGGGCCCGGCCAGCGCTGCTCCGGGTCCTGGCAGCGCCCCGCCCCCGGCACCGCCTGCTCGCTGCCGCACGCAGCACTGCCCCGAACATCGCAGCACCTTAGGAGGGGCCTTCCCGTCCGCGCTACTCAGCGCTCTCCGTCCGCGCTACTCAGCGCT